>JAGGAV010015757.1:0-23386 GCA_017657295.1 Termitomyces sp. DKA64
ATCCAGCATGGAAACCAGGATTATCAGCAGGAGGAACTCATTACTCAGGCAGCCCAGGTGCTAAAATTGGGACATACCACCAGTGCCAAGTCCATCCATGCAGACAAATGGGCCCTCCAGGATGGGCTCATGACCTTCTGGGACTGCATCTACATGCCCAGCATCCTGGAGCTCCACCAGAGGATAGTAGAGCAGCGCCATAACTCCCAGATCACTGGACACCCTGGCCAATGGAAAATGTTGGAGCTCATGTCCTGGAACTACTGGTGGCCCCAGATGTCTTGGTATATTGGATCCTACACTAGTACATGCAATTTCTGCCTCTGGACCAAGTCCCAATGTTGCCTCCCCACTAGACAGCTCCATTCCCTACCAGTTACCACAGAACAATGGAGCATAGCCTCAATAGACTTTATTGTAGAGCTCCCTGACATCCATGGATACAATGCCATCCTGGTAGTGGTGGACCTATGTGGCAAGCAAGCACACTTCATCCTCACTCACACCACTTGCTCTGCCATGGGCACTGCTAACCTATATTGAAAGAATGTCTGGAAGCTCCATGGCCTCTCCAATGCCTATGTGTCTGACTGGGGGCCACAATTTATAGCAGACTTCACCAGAGAGCTCTACCAACTACTTCACATGAAGCTTCATACCTCCACTGCCTATCAACCACAGTCTGACAGCCAGACCAAACATGTAAATCTGGAGTTTGAGCAGTACCTCCACCTCTTCTGCAATGAGCATCAGGATGACTGGGACAAACTCCTTCCCAATGCTGAGTTCCAGTACAACAACCATGTTCACACAGCCACTCAGGTTTTGCCTTTCTTCCTAAACACCAGACATCACCTGCATATGGGCTTTAAACCTTGGGCCCATGATGACTACAATACAAGGTGAAGTGGAAGGGCTATGAGGACATGTCTCAGGAATTGCAAGAGAACATGTATGCACTGGGGCTCATCCAGGAGTTCCACCTAAGACACTCAGATGCACTGTGGGCCATCTGGAGGATCTATCCTATCTTGCCAGTGGACCAGGCAATCAAGAACTTCTCCCACCCTGCATGTTGAGAGACTGCATGCTAGAGGGAGAGTGATGTTAGGGGACTTCCATGTTTGGACTTCCTATTCTAACCTATGGAGAACTCTCCTCAACCCAACCTCCTTCCCCAAGGCTCACCTTGTACTCCCAGGGCTCCCTCTAGATCCCTGGAGATCTCTAGAGGTCATTCTCCTTTGTAGGAAACCTCCAGAACTTTTCATATTTTCTCTTTGAGCATCTCCTGAGGGTTAGGGTGAGCTCTGGTCATCTGTACAGTTGTTCTCATGCCTCCACCACCCACTGATGTGCTGCACCAAGCAGCAGGGATCCTTAGACTTCTTCTCTTCAGATTCCCCTCTGCTAGGTGATTAGTTACTATTGAATCATCAATTACCCTTTCTGATATACTTTGGATTTCCCTCTGCTAGCTACATGCTGTAGCCACTGCTCCCAGAGGTTGCCCTTGCAGAACTAGCACTTACAGATGGCAGTAGTGGGCATAACCTCCACCTCCAGATTCATTAGGGATACAACTTCTATCAAAAATCCCTAGATGCTTCACTTTTTCTGCTTTTACACATGCTTAAATTTGTTGTTTCACACCAGAAGGGAAACAAGCACCAAGAACAAAGTCAAAACCTAGTTACACCTACAATTACAAAATTGTACAAGCAGATTGCCAAACAAAAACAAGTCTGAAAAAGCTATGATATGCAAGCCCCCAGGATAGGTTCACTCCCCCTCCTCACTGCAGATCCCTCCTTGTCATCTCTGCAATTGTGAGATCCACCTCCATCCATGCCACCACTGTGGCCAGATTCTCCAGGTGCCCAGGTGGGGCCTCCCCCACATCCACAGCCACCTCCTACTACAAGCTGTTCCCACAGTCCCTGAACTTCCATAACCCTTGCACTTGCCATTCATACTGGTTCTCTTGCACCATGTCCCTATCCTGTAAGTTTAGATCCTCAGAGGTTATGGCAAAGTAGCAAGACAACTGTATCAAGTACCTGCAGACAATTACAAGATTAGATCTACAGGTAATAATAAGTATGTGTCAAGTAGAGTATAAGATAGATAACACACCCTCAGAGGTCATGGCAAAGTAGTGAGACAACTGAGGGTTGTGTTGTGTATTGGGAGTATTTATAGTAGAAAATAAGGTTTGTGTATAAAGAAGAATAAACATATGGATTTGGTGTGACCCTGCAGTGGCATAACATATCCAATGAAGAGAAGAAAAAAGAAAATACCTGGTCACACATGTCTCTTCTCAATATCCTGCCATGCAATGTTCCAGTCCCCTTGGCCTCTGGAGCTCCTTCACTCATGCTGCCAGCTGCCCCAACAACTCCTCTACATGCTGGTGCAGAGATGACAGCTCACACTCCATAATAGCCTCCTGCAATATCTTCATCCCCAGGGAGTGCATATGAGGCCATGCTGCCTCACCTTAGAGCCTCTTGCTGGGGCCAGCCTCAGGAGAAGAGGATGCTTGTTGCTTGCCCTTGTTCTGGGCTCCCAAACCCATCACCTTGCTTACCCCATGGCAGCTCCACCTTCATCTCCTGGGCCACCTCCCTGCCCTCCCCACCTTTGTGCCCCTCCAGCCCTGATACCAGTGGTCTCAACCCCTTCCCCAGCTGCTACATAACCCAATCAAACTACCACCCCTGTTTAGCAATGATGCATGCTGCCTGTCACACCCAGAATACAAAGCACCTCTTGTGCTTTGACTTACATAGGAGACACACCAAGGAGTTGTGCCAGGACCCCACCATCAGCACCTCAAACTCACCATGGAACTCTGCACTGGGCACAGGTGACACACTGTGTAACATTTCCATTGCAAGGTGCACAGCTTATGGTTCACACTCTGTAACACAAAACCAGTTAATTAGTCTGTCTACAAAGTATGAAGTAAGGTGCTGCCTTACATAAGTGCATAAATAAGATTTTATAGGTAGCATCATGTGATGCTACCATGAGACAGTAATAATACTAATGCTTAATATAGTACTGAATACAAGGGTAACAGGCAATCCATTACATACCCCCCCTTTTGAGTCTGTTGACAGAGTTACAAAATAAGTCAATAGTGTGGCAAGACAAGAAAAGGGGATGGGATATGGCGTCTCACCTATGAGTCAGCACCAGGTCCTATGTTTGGGCTCCTACATTGATAAGAATGTGGGCCTTCAAAGGCCTATGTGGTGTATGATGGACATTAGGTAGCAAAGTTAGCCACTGTGGCTGACTCAGAAAGGCCAGGGATAATGGTTGAAGTTATCTCTGGGCTGGTCTCAGGAAGCACTAACAAATGTCTGAAATAGTCCAATACCATGGACTCTTCAGTAGGTATGACCTGGGAGGGCACACTGGAGCTTGCAGATGAAGTGGGGGTCACTTTTACCCATGCCAATGAGGGCCCCCCCTCAATTGATGGGGCACTCAGTGAAGGAGCCACAGATAGGGCTCCTCTGCCTCAGCCAAGGCAGCATCCACCATTGCTGCTGGGTGGTGCAGCAGGTGGATTCAAATGGAAGACTCCACATAGTGCAGCCACTCAGCCATGCACAGCAGGAAGTTTCCACAGCTCTTGTGAAGTTGAAGGAGCACTCTAAAGTGCTCCCTGCTGTTATTGATGGGGGCATACCACCCATTGTACCCCACTAAATGAGGGGGTACACCTATGGACTGAAGTCAATGATGGTGTTTATTGTTAACCCACAAGAACAGGTCCATGTGCATAGCACTGCCTGACCAGTGGTGATCCAAATAGCATATACATAGGCATATGCATGATTTGCCTGGGCAGGTGGCACACAGTTTGCGAGGAGGTGATGTATGACCTCCATTTCACTGAGGTTGGGTATCTGCACAGGCAACACCTGTAGCCTATGCAAAGTGAATGTGTAGGGGTGGAACATGTTGAATTCCCCTACATGCATGTAGTAGCTATCAACCACATCTCAATAGAGATGGGGCTGGGCTACTGCCATTGCAAATAGCTGCATGTAGGCTGTTTGTGAATGATGTGAGGTTGGGGCCAATGCCTGACCCAATATGTAGCCAAAGACCAATCATCAGTCCACACATAATGAAGCATCAATAGCCACACCTGAGTACAGGTTCTGACACCCTGGGTAGATCACTTGAGGTGCCCATTGATAGAGTTTTTCATATCATAGGGATAAATGTGAAAGGACAATGGGGTGGGGCTTTAAGAAGACACTCCATGGCTTAATGCAGGGAGGAAGAGACTGGTTCTGGGCACTAGACAAAGCTTACAAGGACTTAGAATACCACACATTGCATGCTGACCTCTGTAGACAAGTAAGGATCACTGGAGGTAAACACTACACTAACATGTTCAACAATAATGTTTCTGGTACCTTGACCACTAAAGAGAGAGTAAAACAACCAAAAGCAGATTTAGCAAGTATCTATGAGATCAAGGACCTGAAGGTTCCATAATTCATTCTTGGCATGGCTATAGAACATGACAACAAAGCAGGAACCATCTCATTATCATAGGAAGCCTATCTTATCTGAGTACTGGGGCTATATGTGATGCTCCAGAGGGGCTGGGGAGCTACTGTACAGTGTGACAGAAAAAGAGGATGGGGGTAGACCAATGAGTAGGTATAATATTGGTCATTATTACTAGCAATGTAGTATATAGGATGGTCTGCAGGATAGAATATCCTCAGACTGAACAATAGCAGTGTTCACCAGGTCTACCCATTGATCCAACTATAAGATCCTCCAGTGTTGTCTCTGTGTTTAGCTCACAGCACTTGCCCCTCCTGGAAGTTGCCCTTACAGAACCTTTCTGGGGTCACAAATCTACAGATCTAGGCTCATTGGGGCCACATGGATGTCAGTTATCATTGTCTGGGTGTGGGAAATATCCTGAGACTTGCAGGCAGGGCATGGTGATGCTTTGATGTGGATCCATGCCAGCCAGGGATTAACAGAAGTGAGATTTCCAGGGGTCATTCTCCTTTTCTGGAAACCCCAAGAACTTGCTGTAATCCCTTGTCAAGCACTTTCCTGAGGTTAGGGTTAGCTCTGGTTGTCTGTACAGTTGCTCTGATGCCTCTGCTGCCAGCTGATGTACTGCACCAAGCAGCAGGGATCCTTAGACTTGTTGTCTTTGGATTCCCTTCTGGTAGGTGATTAGTTACTATTTGTATTGTTGGTTACCATTGCTAATATACTTTGGATTCTCCTCTGCTAGCTGTGTGATTTAGCTGTTGCTCCAGAGGTTGCCCTTACAGCAGAACAAGTCTCCAAATCCTGGCCTGGAAGCCCCTCATAGCTGCATAGAACCCCTGAGCTCCCTATTTGTTGCTTCCCAACCAGGCTGAAGCACACACAGAATCCTATGTCCCAGCTTGCCAACCCAGACACTCCCTTGGAGGCCCTGGCCCCACAGGATGAGGCCTGGACTCAGTTGCTACACCTGGAGAGCCAGGTGCAATTGACCCAATCTTCCCTCACCCATCACATGACTGAACTCTCCATTCATTACCAAACCACCCAGCTCATTTTGTAGTCCCTTCAGGCACTGCTAGAGTGCCTGCCCCCCACCTCTATGCCGTTCCTGGCTATGGGAACACCCCCAGCAGCCCCAGTAGTTCCCCTGGCAGCTCTGGCAAACCCATGAGTGCAGATCCCCTATCCCATGCTCCTGGACATACAATGGCAGTTAGTCTAGCAGAGAGCATTTCCTCCAGTCCTGCATCACCTACATTCACTTTAGCAGAAACACCTTTGACTCCAATGTGCTGAAAACAGCTTGGATCCTGACATACATGAAGGTGAGATGTGCCTCCACCTATGCACTGCAGGTGTTCCAATCCCCTGGAGGTGTCAGAAGTTTTGCTGACTGGGCCACCTTTGACGGGAACTTCTGGGTGGAGTTCTTCCCAATCAACCCCACCAAAACTGCTGCTTTAGCACTATGTAACTAGGAGTAGTGTGGGCAAGGGAAAAGAATACTGGACAAGTATATCAATTCCTTCTGGGCATTAGTTGAGCAGGCAGCCTACCCTGACAGTCTCCAACTGTGCCTCACATTCTGGGATGGCCTGCACCATGCATGACTAGAACATATTGACAACCTTGCAGAGGGCCATCCAGACAATGAGTGGATTGCCACTTGGTATAAGGTAGCCCAGGATCAGTGGCAGCTCATGGAGATTTGACAGGAGCTATGTTGCATGCACCTGACTCCCTGCCATGCTCCTGCCACTGCACTCCAGTACCCCACTCCCATACATCCAGCACCTACACCTGCTCTGGTCATCTCCATGCCATGACACTGGCCTCTAGGCATCCCCATGGACATCAACATCACCTGACAGCATTGCCCTGCACCATTACTGTGCTGGGGATGTGGGAAACTGGGGCACTTTGTGTGACACTGCCTGATGGGTCTTGAGGTATGCTATCTCTCCACAGCCAAGCAAGAGGAGCTCCTCCTGCAACTGTTGGCTGCAAAGGATGCTGCCAGAGATCCCTCACCTGACAAGCCAGCACTGGAGTTGACCCCAGAGGAGAGTGGTGCTTGCACCCCCCTCCTGGGCCTGGAGGAGGATTATTAGGCAAGCAATGAATGAGGTGTACACCTCTGTCACTGGGTACTAACAGGTTTACTTGTCTGTTGATAGAAAATGAAATTGCCTCTCTCAATATCAACAGTCTTAAGACAACAGAACCTCAGTACTCCCCTCTAGACATACAAACACCCACTCCAGACCCCAAGCCAAGCTCCCCACAGCCAGCTAGGCTCTGCCCATGCTGCCCTGCCTGGAAATGCTGCCTGCCCTGGCAGTATGTAGTAGCTGCAGACCCCTCCACAAACTCCTTATGCCTTGACATGGAGATTGAGACCATGGCACTCAGCAGACCCATAGAGTCACCACCCTCCTGAATAGCAGAGCAACAGGGCTATTGCTGGATTTGGAGTTTGTGAAATGCCACCACCTGACTATGGAGCTGCTCTCCAAGCCCATTCTGGTGTTCAATATTGATGCAACACCCAAAAAGGCAGGTGCCATGAACTCTGTGGTTGATCTTGTCCTCTGCTACTGGAACCATGCTGAGTGTGCAGTCTTTGCTGTCACCAGCCTAAGGAAGCAGGATATGATCCTGGGCTTCACCTGGCTCTGGGTGCATAACTACAAAGTAGATTGGGCCTGGGGCAAGGTAACTATGAGCTGGTGCCCCCAGAGGTCTGCCACCTATGCCCCTGGAAGTGCACCACCTGTGCCCCTGGAGGTGTGCCACCTGTGCCACCAAGGTCAAGGAACAGCACCAGGCTAAGGTTTAAGAGTGCATGGCCATTTGAGCTTGCCATGCTGGTTACCTCCCCTTTGCAGATCTGGACCTTCTGAATCCCCTGCTCCTGGTGTTCCCCCATAGAGAGGCCCTCCACAAGGATGATTGGAGTAGTGGAGGGACCCCAGAGGAGGATCTAAGGGGGGAGTTCAGCAGCTCATGTGACTCAGAGTTCCCAGACAAGGCAGTGGAGGTTGGAGACCAGATATATGCCACCACCCTATGCTCTCTGCCCTCTATCACAGAGACCTGGGCCAGCCAGACCACCTCTCAGCAACTGGCTCAGGCCTTGACTGTGAACTCTGCACACTGGGAATTCCAGGACATTGTGCCTCCCTATCTCTATGCATTTGAGGACATGTTTGCCAAGGCCTCCTTTAACTTGCTCCCAGAGCACAAGCAGTGGGACCATGCCATTGAATTAATGCTGGACTCCAAGCCAGCCAGCTATAAGGTCTATCTGCTAGTGCCAAGGGAGCAGGATGAACTTGACATCTTCCTGCAGGAGAACCTGGCCTCCAGTCATATCTGCCCCTCCAAATCCCCAATGGCTTCTCTGGTCCTCTTCATCAAAAAGAAGGACAGCTCTCTCCAACTGGTCCAGGACTACTGGGTTCTTAATGCCATGACTGTGAAGAACAACTACCCCCTCCCCCTCATCTCTGAGCTTATCAATAATCTCCAGGGGGCACAGTACTTCACTAAATTGGACATCTGGTGGGGCTACAACAATGTACACATTCAGAAGGGAGATGAATGGAAGGCCACCTTCTAGACCAACTGGGGATTGTTTGAACCCCTTGTCATGTTCTTCAGACTCACCAACAGCCCCACCACCTTGCAGATAATGATGAACAACATCTTCCAGGACCTCATTGCCAGAGGTATAGTGTGCATATACCTTGACAACATCCTCATCTACACCAAGATCTTAGAGGAGCACCACTGGCTCATGCACATCATCTTGAAATGCCTCTGCCTTTATCAGCTCTACCCCACAGCTCTACCTCAAACTGGAGAAATGTGAGTTCAAGCATACCCAGATTGAGCATCTCAGGTTGATCATCTTGCATGGAGCTACAAAGATGGACCTGGTAAAGGTGGCAGGTGTTGTGAAGTGGCTGGAGCCCAAGAACAAGAAGGAAGTGCAGGCCTTCCTAGGTTTCACTAACTTCTACCAGAGGTTCATCCAGGATTTCTCCCATCATGCCCAACTGTTGTTTGACCTTACTGGGAAGGATGCCATCTGGAGCTGGGCCCCCCCAGAGCAGATGGCCTTTGACAATCTCAAGTGCACCATCACCTCCAGACCCATGCTCCTCTTCCCAGACAATGACTCCCTCTTCTGGGTGGAAGCTGACAGCTTTGACTTTGCCACCAGAGCTGTTCTGTCACAACAATTCCAGGAGGATGGGAAATGGCATCTGGTGGCCTTCTACTCCAAGAGCCTGAACACAGTGGAGCACAACTATGAAATCCATGACAAGGAGATGTTGGCCATCATCTGGTCTTCCAAGGAGTGGCAGCTATCCTGGAGGGTTCATGGCATAAGTTTGAAGTGTAGACTGACCACAAGAACCTCGAGTACTTCTGGATGGCCAAGAAGCTCAATTGCCAGCAGGCCCAATGGTCCCTCTACCTAGCCAACTTTGACTTCTCATTGCACCACAAGCCAGGCCAGAGTATGGGAAAGCTGGACACCCTGTCCCAGAGAGCTGACCACAGCACAGGGGGAGATGACAACAGTAACATTATCCTCCTCTGACCCAAGCTGTTCACAATCCAAGCCATGGAAGGCCTAGTTGTTGAGGAAGCAGAGATAGGGATCCTCCAGGACATCCAGCAAGGAAACCAGGATGGTCTGCAGGAGAAACTCATTGCTCAGACAGCCCAGGCACTCAAGTCAGGATGTACCATCAGTGCCAGGTCTGTCCATGTGGATGTATGGGCCCTCCATGATGGACTCCTGACCATGTTCACATGCCCAATGACCTGGAGCTCCACTGGAGGATTGTAGAGCAGCATCACAATCCCTAGATTGCAGGACACCCTGGCTGGTGGAAGACATTGGAGCTAGTGTTCCAGAACTACTGGTGGCCCCAGATGTCCTAGTATATTGGGTCCTGCACTAGCACCTGCACGCATGGCTATGACACCATCATGGTGGTAGTGGACCTCTGTGGCAAGCAAGCCCACTGCATCCCCACTCACACCACTTGCTCTGCCATGGGTGCCATGAACCCATACTGGAAGAATGTCTGGAAGCTCCATGGCCTCTCCAATGCCTACATATCTGACTGGGGTCCACAATTCCTGTTGGAATTCACCTGGCAGCTTTACTGTCTTCTTAATGTGAAGCTTCACACCTTCACCACCTATCACCCACAGTCTGATGGCCAGACTGAACACATGAACCAGGAACTCAAATAATACCTCTGCCTCTTCTGCAATGAGTGCCAGGACAACTGGGACAAACTCCTCCCCAATGCCAAGTTCCAGTACAACAACCACATTCACATCACCACTCAAGGTTTGCCCTTCTTCCTGGACACTGGACATCATCCACACATGGGCTTTGAACCCCAGGCTTGACCTTTGGAGAATGAGGCCATGAACAAGTTCATGGACCAGATGAAGATTGCACAGGAGGAAGCCCAGGCAGCTTTGGCAAAGGCAAAGGATGACATGGCATGATATTATGACTGCAGAAGAATCCCAGTGCCCAAGTACCAGTCTGGAGCTTGAGTTTACCTGGATGCCTCTGATATTACCACCACCCAACTATCAAAAAAGCTCTCACACCAGCTATTAGGACCCTTCACAGTGGAATGACAGGTAGGGCCACTGACCTACTGACTCTGGCTCCCTGTGGGAATGCACCAACTCCATCTGGTATTCAATGTGGTCAAGCTAACTCTGGCACCAGTGGACCCTATCTCAGGGCAATGCCTGGCACCCCCACCACCTCTGGTGGTGCCATCTATTCTGGCAGCAGTTACAATACAAGGTGAAGTGGAAAGACTAGGGAATTGAGGATATCTCCTGGGAACCCCAGGAGAATGTGCATGAGCCCAGACTGGTCAGGGAGTTCCACTGATGACATCTAGACACACCCTGAGCCATTTGAGGAATCTATCCCCTCTCACCAGTGGACCAGGTGATCCATCTACCCTGCATGTCAAGGCAATGCATGCTAGAGGGGGGGTGATGTCAGGGGACTTCCTTTCTGACCTCCACCCCAGACTGACACTGACTTGCCACAACCAATTCCACTCCCCCAAGGCTTGTTTGATGACTCTAGGATGTTCTACAGATCCCCAGAGATCTCTGGAGACTCCTGGAATTTGCTGTGATCCCTCAGTGAACACTTTCAGTCAACTCTGGTCATTTATACAGTTGTTCCTATGCCTCTGCTGCCTGCTGATGCACTGCACCAAGCAGTGGGGATCCTTATACTTGTTCTCTTCAGATTCCCCTCTGCTAGGTGATTGGTTACTATTTGTATTGTCAATTACCAGTTCTAATATTCTTCAGATTCCCCTCTGCTAGCTGCATGATTTATCTGTTGCTCCCAGAGGTTGGCCTTACAATTGAGGTAGGTAATAGGATCTATGCTACATCAATTTGTCCTTTACCTACTGTTTGCAGCAAGCTCCTGGCCCAAGCCCTCTCATAGCACAATCCCTTATGACCTCCATGACTTTGAAGATATATTTTCCAAGGCATTATTCAATTCACTTCCAGAGCATGAACAATTGTAAGGGGACAATCACTCTGCAGGTAAACCCAGCAAGAGCAGGCAAGGCACAGGCAATGAGCAAGAGTCAAGGGGCACAGATGCAGCCAGGAGTCAGGCAGACAATGGCTAAATCACACAGCTAGCAGAGGGGAATCCAAAGTATATTAGAAACAGTAATTGATGATACAATAGTAACTAATCACCTAGCAGAGGGAAATCCAAAGAGAACAAGTCTAAGGATCCCTGCTGCTTGGTGCAGTGCATCAGTGGGCAGCAGAGGCATGGGAACAACTTTACAGGCATCTGGAGTTAACCAAAGGTGCTTGACAAGGGGTCACACTAAGTTCTGGGTGTTTCCCAAAAGGAAGAACAACCTCTGGAGATCTTCAGGGATCTGGAGAATGCCCTGGAGTCATCAAACAAGCCTTGGGGAGTGGGAATGAGCTGAGGAGAATTGACTTGGGTCAGTGCAGAGGTCTGAAATGGAAGTCCCCTGACAGGTTCCCCCTTAAGGTGTAGAGTAATATCAGTTATGGTAGTCTTGATATTACCCATGTTTGTGTCTAGTTCTTGTCTCTCTCCATTTCTTTTCCAATTCTATCTTGTTTTGTTCTCATCTCCTGGCATAACTCTCAGTCTCCTGCTTCAACTCTCAGTCTCCCAGTTTATTCTCTAAGTCCTCTGGTTTATCCTCATGTCTCCTGGTTTATCCCCAGTCTCTTGGTTTATGCTCACATTTCCCAGTTCTTCTAATTCTCATCTGCTCCATTACCTCCTCAGAATCCATTCCAAACCTTCCCTGAGACCTGATCACTTCAACACTTGATCATCCTGGTTGATAGCCACACCTGGAACTCCATCCCTTGCGCCCTGTCACTTGCTATCCCCACACACAACACCTTAGACATCTCTGGAGCTTCCTGGACTTCTTTCCACTTCCCTGGCTTTGTCTTGATGCTAATTTAGCCAAGGTCTGACACATTGTTGGCATCACTATCACTCACCTTGACAATCGCGCCTTAAAACTGTCACAGCGCCCGTACATTGAGAAGATCCTTGCATGCATAAAACTCGAAAATGCTCACCCTGTCCATACACCCCTGGATATTTGAACTTCAAGCTTTGCAAGCTCAATAAGAACGGTCCACGCTATGACAACATTCAGCGTCAATATCCTTCTGCTATTTGGTATGCTACTTTGTGCAGCCATAGCCACTAGACCTGACATGTCATTAGCTGTTCAACATCTGAGTCAATTCACGTCTCACCCTGCACGTGAACATTAGGCGGCAATCAAAACATATTTTGCTATCTCAAAGGGACTATCGACCTTGGCATCAAATACACCCCTGCCATGTTTGACCATGCCAAAATTGCTCGAATCTTCTCTGACGCCGATTGGGGAAACGGTCCTGACTACCTACGCTCTATACCCGGCTACGTTACCATGATTTGTGGAAGGGACAACAACTTGGAACTCCAAGAAACAATCCATCATGGAAGCATATGGCCCTTTGTCAAGCCACGTGTGAATCCATCTGAATACGCTCGCTCGTCATAGGACCGGAACATTCCGACAGCATGCCAACATATCTCATTACCGAGAATCAATCTACCATCTCATTCGCGAGTAATGCCGTTTTTCACGCACGCAACAAGCATATCAACATCCGACATCGTTTTGTACGCGAATGCATAGCCTCTAACGAAGTTACTATCTCCCACTGCGCATAGAACCGATATATTAACCAAAGTTTCTCGCAAGCCGAATTATTATTGACTGACTTCAGCGCCGTACATATCAAGTGTCTTACTCATACTTACAATCTACTATCTTGGAGATCTTTCCAGTACATTTCGTACATGTAGATAGCCTGTTCCTCGTAGCACGACAGAATAAATACAATCCTTCGTGCCTTTCCAACTAGATATGTTCCCTACTTTGTTTGATTGGGATCGGGGGTCATCATCCCAGATGATTTTGAGCTGGAGGAGCGTGGGACACAAGGGGACAATCTTCAGGTAACAGGGGAAGATGATGTATAGCTGTATGATACGTACTAGATTGTGATTAGATGTAATCCAAGATATTGTAGTATTTTGATTAACACGTGAAACGGGTCGGCAACAACCAGCTGGAGAACCCAAGGAACGGCACTTTGACTAGTGATTGGAAAAAAAGTGCTCGTTTCCGTGAGCAAAATCCAGCAAAGCAATAGTCTGACATGTTTCTCTGACCCTTTTTCTTAGGGATACATGTTGCAGTACCAGCAGTGATTGGCACAAAAGAGCTAATCTTGACCAACTTGGCATCACGGAGGAAAACATCTCTCGTTGTCTGAAACATTTTGTCTCAGGTATAGATGGATGAGAAGTAGCATTGCACATTTCTTTTCCCCTGCCTGCATGCAGTTTTAAGACAACTAGGTGACTGCTATCAGTAAAACCAGGGTTATTAGCTAGAGTCGCATCCTTGACATGCAAACGCTACAAATGATGATTTGCTGATACTGTCACGCTCGTACATCATCAGAACACTTCCTTGGATGTGGATTCCGAAGTGAGATAGACGGAAAGATTACCATACAGACACTACATGACGGAAGTTCATAATTTGAAGGTAAAAGTGAAAACAATCCAACGCGTCATCGATTTTGTTCCTTGTGAATCTCCTCCCAGGTCCCGAGATGAAATATCTTGGGTAGGTCATTCCATACTTTCTCTCGTCCTCTTGCATGCTGATCCTGCACTCGTTGCAAGCATGCATGACAAAGCCCTAATGAATCCCAATCGTCATACTCATGCAACGGATGAGGTCTCTTCCTCAGGTCCTCCATGTGTCTCCACGTCATCTGCTGCAATCGCAAACTACACCCATGACGACAGTCTGACGGTCTGGAAAACTCAAAGAGGAACTTATGTGTATCCTCCTTCTGACGTTCCCATAGCTGTGATTTACCGGCAAGACAGAGCGCTTTATCTCGCCACGAGAGTACTGGATCCGCGAGAAGGGTTTCTGTGTCGATATTTGTGGATATGTAGAATGCCCAAGGGAGAATCTCGGGGACGTTAGTCTCGCGCGCAAGTGGGATGGCGCTGACAACAGTCGTTGCATTGTACTGATATCCCGAAGACACTAGTTCATCGCATCCGTAGAGTGTGGTTGGGAATTTATCTCGTAGGATATCTATGCACTTCTGGCGAATTCTGGCGAGATTGTACTTCGTGCTTATTCTGAGAATGCCAGATATGAATCCGAGAAGTTTTCGCAAGTCGGCATTTCGAGGTAGTTCGTCAAAGTAGCTAAAGTTAAGATTTCAACAGAGACGATGAGCATTCGAGTGCAACAACTTACAACGGCTTATAAATCGCATTTATGACTTGTAAGAAATCCTTCAGATCATCCTGCAAATGAACTACAGAGCAGCCTTCCAAGGAGTCCGATTCTCTCTCAGCTGGCTCGGGAATCGTGAACAGATCAGCAAAGACATCTGAATGCTGACTCAGAATTGACTTGTGGACACGGAATGCCGTGTCCTCAACAACGAGAATGATAGATCCATCATCATACCAGTAATCGCTGCGTAATTGAAGTTCATCGGTCATGGCTAGAAAGCGCTTCGTTTGTGATCATTTTATATTTGTCTCTGTTTTTCTGACATGTTCTGTGTCACAAGAACTGTCAAGATTATCCGATCTGATCTTTTGATGGGATTGACTCAAACAAATCGACAGTATATGTACTCCCCTCCCTCCAAACAGGGAACAAACAAAAGTCTCCAACTTGAAGTACATTTTTGGAGGGTTTTCAGGGCTTCAAAAACATGTTAGATCTCTTTATATACACTTTATCTATTGTTGGTGTACTTTTCGGAGTGAGAGATCAACATTTGATTTTTTGTGCGTCGAAAAATGAGACAAACCCTATTACATAATCATTGGATTACAAAACAGGAAATTTTCCACTAACAGTCATTCATCTCCAAATAATGTTAATATCCATCATTATATTGGCTGGTATACATTGGTGTGATGTATTTTTTCTTGACAGCATATGCTGCCTGTTTGATATTGAGGCTCCTCCTAAGCAGACTCAATGTCAGAAAGGCATGATATCAGTACAGACAGTCTTCATACCTGTATGCATCCATATACCTTCAGCAATGACAGAAATATCATCTGATATTTTCAGTTAAAACAGCATCAAGGCACTCTGGAACCAGCCTCTGAGCTGTAGGAAGAGCTCAGGAGCAACAATGGAAGTTCTTTGTTCCCATGTTTGACAGCTTCATGATGGCATGCAGCAGCACTATTGAATCCTTAGACCTTTGGCATTGGCTTTCTGACAGTCAGGAAGACAAAGATTAATATGTACTCAAAATCCAGCACATATTTCATTCACAGCCAGGCATAGAGGTATACACAATGTTGTACTTGACCCATCAAAGAAGTAAGACATGCATGTGTTTTTTTTGGCAGAAATCACCATTTTCTAATGGGTTTCCTTTCTAGAAAGATTGGCAAAATTATACAAAAAATTTCTAGATACCTAAACAGAGGTGTTGGGGAGGTTATGAGATGATGTAATCTAGATATATGTTCTGGCTTCCACTGCTTGGCCCCTTTTCCAAAAATAGATCTTGCATGGCATGGGTGACAGATTGTGCAAATTGTGCCCTTTTAAAGAGAAATAATCATCCTAGCACAGCAGACACTGACAATTTAATGCATCATACTGTGAATTGCAAACAATTGCTAATGTGATATAGTATGAGATAGAGTAATGCACTATCCACAGATGTGCTATGTGTCCCTGCACTCCTTCATATGAGGCAGATGCATCACTAATGCATTGATTTACTAGTTCACCCCCATTCTGAACATACATGTCATGCATTACTCTTGCATTAATGAACTCTTCTACCTGTTGCTTTCACCATGGTATTCTCTCACATCATGCATTATTGTTGCATTACACATCTTACAATTGCATTCCCCTGCATCGTGCATTACTCTTTTATGTTCCCCCATGTCATGCATTACTTTTGTATTAGTGATCTCTTCTATCTCACTGTCAGAGGACTTCTGTGTTGGGACTTCCTATTCCAACCTATGATGACTCTGCTCAACCCAACCTCCTTCCCCAAGGCTTGTCCTGCACTCCTGGGGCTCCCTCCAGATTCTCAGAGATCTCTGGAGGTCTTTCTCCATTTTGGGAAACCTCTGGAACTTGCCATATTTCCTCTTCTTCTCTTTGAGCATCTTCCAAGAGTTAGGTTTAGCTTTGGTTGTCTGTACAGTGGTTCTCATGCCTCCACTGCCTGCTGATGCACTGAACCAAGCAGCAGGGATCCTTGGACTTGTTCCCTTCAGATTCCCCTCTGCTCAGTGATTAGTTGCTATTGTATCATTGATTACCCTTTCTAATATTCTTTAGATTCTTCTCTGCTTGCTGTGTGATTGAGCCACAGCTCCCAGAGGTCACCCTTACAGCAGAACAAGTCTCCTAACCTTGGTCTGGAAGCCCCTCATAGCCTGCAAGGAGTCTCCAAGCCCTTATCTCTTGCTTCCCCACTGGGCTTAAGCACCTGTAGAATTCTATGTCTCAGCTTGCCAATCCAGACACTCCTGCAGAGGCTCTGGCCCTGCAGGATGAGGCCTGGAATTGCCTGCTACACCTAGGGAACCAGGTGCAACTGACTCAATCTTCCCTCACCCCACCCATTAAATGACCAAACTCTCCACCCTTTGCCAAACCACTGATTACATTTCCCAATCCCTTCAGGCACTGCTAGAGTGCCTGCCTCCTATCTCCATGCCAGCCCTGGTGGCAGAACCACCCCCTGCAGCTCCAGTTGTCCCTCCCATAGCTCCAGTAAACCTCCAGGCATGGATCCCACATCCCACACTCCTAGATGCATATGATGGTGCTTGCTCCAGCAGAGAGCCCTTCCTCCAGTCCTGTCTCACCTATATTCACCTCAGCAGAGATGCCTTTGACTCCAATGCATTGTTGAAGATAGCTTGGGTATTGTCATACATGAAGACCAGACAGGCCTCCACCTGCATGCTACAGATCTTCTGATGCCTCAGAGGTGTTGGGAGCTTTACAGATTGGGCTGCCTGTGAAAACCACTTCCACATGGAGATTCTCCCCAATCAACCCTGCCAAAACCACCACTTTAGTGCTATGGGACAGGGAGCAGTATGGGCAAGGAAAGTGGACACTGGACAAATACATTGATTCCTTCTGGGCATTAGTTGAGCAAGTGGCCTACCCAGATGGTCTTCAACTGTGCCTCACATTCTGGGATGGCTTGCATCCCACACTACTAGGGCACATTGACAACTTTGCTGAGAGCTGCCTGGACAATGAAAGGATTGCTTCCTGGTATAAGGTGGCCCAGGATCAGTGGCAGCTGACAGGAGCTATGCTACATGCACCTGACTCACTGCCCTGCTCTGGTTGCCAGTCTCTGGTACCCTGCTCCCACACTCCCAGCACCTGCCCCTGCTCTGGCCATCCCCACACCACAATCTTTGCCACCAGGCATTCCCATGGACATAGATGCCATCTGACAGCATCACTCTGCACTGCTACTATGCCAGAGATGCAAAAAACTGGGGCACTTTGCATAACACTGCATGATGGGCCTTGAGGTATGCTACCTCTCTACTGCTGAGCAAGAGGAGCTCCTCCTGCAGCTGTTGGCCACAAAGAATGCTACTGGAGCTCTGTTACTGGACAAGCTGGCCCTGGAGTTGACCCCAGAGGAGAGTGGTGCTTGTGTCCCCCTCCCAGACCTGGAGGAGGATTTTTAGTCAAGCAACAGATGAGATGTAGGCCTTTGTTGCTCAGTACTAGCAGGTTCACATATCTGTCATTAAAAAATGAAATTGCCCTTCCCAATGTCAATCATTCTAAGACAGAAGAACCTCTGTTTTCTCCTCTAGACATATAAACACCAACTCTGGACCCCAAGCCAGGCTCCCTGACACTGGTTAGATCCCACCCATGGCACCCCACCTGAGAATGCCAACTGCCCTGGCAGTATGTAGTGGCCTTGAGTCCTTCCACAAACTCATTTCACCTCAATGTGATAATTGAGACCATGGACACCCAGAAAACTTGCAGAGTTACTACCCTCCTGGATAGTGGAGCAACAGGGCTGTTCCTTGACTCAGAGTTCATGAAGTGCCATGGCCTGACCATGCAGCCACTTTTCAAACCCATTCCAATGTTCAATATTGATGGAATGCCCAATGAAGCAGGTGCCATCAGCTCCATGGTAGATCTTGTCCTCTACTACTGGAATCCTGCCAAGCACACAGTCTTCACCATCACAAGCCCAGGCAAGCAGGACATAATCCTTGGCTTCACCTGGCTCCAGGAGCACAACCCCAAAGTAGACTGAGTCCAAGGTGAGGTAAACATGAGCCAGTGCCCACAGAGGTATTCCACCTACACCACTGAGGTCAGGGAAGAATGCCAGGCTGAGGTTTGAGAGCATGTGGCCATCCAGGCTTGCTGTGCCAGTCATCTCCCTTTTGCAGATCTAGACCTTCTGGACTCATGTGCATTCCCCTGTAGAGAGGCCTTCTACCAGGAAGACTGTAAGGATGTCCTCTGGGAGTGGCAGCCAAATCACACAGTCCTGTGGCTTACACAGCCCAGAGTTCCTGGACAAGGCAGTGGAAGCTGAAGACCGGATCTACACCACCACCCTCCACTTGCCACAGCCTGGCCACCTTTTAGACAATGATTCAAAAGCATCTTCTGGGATCTCATGGCCAAAGGCATAGTGTGCATATACTTCAACAACATTCTCATCTATACTAGAACACTGGAGGAGCACCACTGGGCCACATGCATCATTTTGGAACACCTTTGCCTTCATCAGCTCTATCTCAAACTGTAGAAGTGCAAGTTCAAACAGACCCAAATTGAGTATCTTGGGCTGATTATTTCCCACAGAACCATGGAGATGGACCTGGTAAAGGTAGTGGGTGTAGCAGAGTGACTGGAGCCTAAGAACAAAAAGGAGGTGCAGGCCTTTCTAGGCTTCACCAACTTCTACCAGAGGTTCATCTAGGATTTCTCCCATCATGCCCACCCTCTATTTGACCTCACTGCCAAGAACACCATCTGGAGCTAGGGACCCCCAGAGCAGACAGCCTTCAATGTCCTCAAGCATGCAGTCACCTCTGAACCCATCCTCCTCTTCCCAGATAACAACTCTCCCTTCTAGGTGGAAGCCAACAGCTCTGACTTTGCCACTGGAACTGTTTTATCACAACAGTCCCAGGAGGATGGGAAATGGCATCCAGTGGCCTTCTACTCCAGGAGCCTGAACATGGTAGAGTGCAACTATAAGATCCATGACAAGGAGATGCTGGCTATCATTCAGTTTTTTGAGGAGTGGCAACACTTCCTGGAGGGTGCACAGCATAAGTTCAAGGTTTGGATGGATCATAAGAACCTTGAGTACTTCCAAACAGCCAAGAAGCTCAACCACCAACAGGGACCAGATGAAGATGGCACAAGAGGAAGCCCAGGTGGCTCTGGCACAGGCAAAGGATGACATGGCACAATATTATGACTGTGGAAGAACTCTGGCACCTAAGTACCAGCCCAGAGATTGGGTCTATCTGGACACCTCTGATATTACAAACACTCAACCATCAAAAAAGCTCTTGCACCATCAATCAGGACGCTTCATGCTAGAACAGTGAGTAAGACCCCTAGCCTACCAACTCCAGCTCCCTGCAGGGATGTGCCAGCTTCATCCAGTGTTTAATGTAGTCAAACTAACACTGGCCCCAGAGACCCCTATTTTGGGGCAATGCCTGGTGCCCCCTCCACCCCTGGTAGTGGTCAATGACAATGAGAAATACAAGGTGGAGGAGATCCTGGACAGTCATATATTCTAATGACATCTACAATACAAGGTGCAGTGGAAGGGCTATGGAATTGAGGACATCTCCTGGAAACCATGGGAGAATGTGCATGTGCTGGGGCTCATCTGGGAGTTCCACCAAAGACACCCAGATGCACCATAGGCCATCTAGGGGATTTAGCCCCTCTTGCCAGTGGACCAGGTGATCCAGAACTTCTTCTACCCCACACATTGAGACACTGCATGATAGAAGGGGGTGATGTCAGGGGACTTCTGTGTCTGGACTTCCTATTCTGTCAGGGAACTTCCATTTCTGATATACATGCCCAACCTATGCCAACTCTCCACAACCCACTCCCATTCCCCAAGGCTCATTCCACACCTCTGGGATGCTCTCCAGATGCCTGAAGATCTCTGGGGATCATTTTCCCTTTCTGGAAACCACCAGAACTTGCCATAATCCCTCATCAAGCACTTTCCTGAGGTTAGGGTTAGCTCTGGTTGTCTGTACAGTTATTCTTATGCCTCTGTGGCCAGCTGATGTGCCACACCAAGGCAGCAAGGATCCTTAGACTTGTTCTCTTTGGATTCCACTCTGCTAGGTGATTAGTTACTATTTGTATCATCAGTTTCTGTTCCTAATATACTTCAGATTCCTCTCTGCTAGCTGCATGATTTAGCCATTGCTCCCAGAGGTTGCCCTTACATATTCCAACCTACAACAACTCTTGTCCACCCAACCTCCTTCCCTGAGGCTCATCCTGCCCTCCTGGGGCTCCCTCTGTATCCCTGGAGATCTCTGGAGGTCATTCTCCTTTTTGGAAAACCTCCAAAACTTTCCATATTTCCTCTTCAAGTATCTCCCAAGGGTTAGGGTTAGCTCTGGTCATCTGTACAGTTGTTCTCATGCCTCCACTGCCCACTGACATGCACACCAAGCAGCAGGGATCATTAGACTTGTTCTCTTTGGATTCCCCTCTGCTAGGTGATTAATTACTATTCTATTGTCAATTATCCTTTCTAATGTACTTTGGATTCTCCTCTGCTAGCCACATGATTGAGCCACAGCTCCCAGAGGTTGCCCTTACAGTCACCTTCACAATTGTGTTCCTTCACATCATGCATTAGTCTTACATTAGTCTTCTGTGCTACCTGACATGTGTTGCCTCATTGATGGTTCCCTCCATGATGCAATACTAATGCATTATGGCCTTGTACAGTATCCATCCCTATTTTCTATCCATTTAGTTCATGCAATATGGCTGCATGCCTCCACTCTTCTGTGATATAACATTAATGCATTACAGTCATGCACACTGTCCACCCATCACCTTCAAGCATGAATGCTTCCATGATGCAAGACATATGCATTACACCCACAGTCACCTGATCTTTGGACCTGATGGGATTATTTCTACTTACCTTCATCCTAATGTTGAGCCTCATATATATGTTGTTCAGTATTTATTTCTAGTATATTTTTCAGACAAGTGTTCCAAACTAAAACAATATATTGTAAAATAGATACTCAAGATGTAGATAGATAAGAAATAAAGCAACATAAAAACTATCAAGATGTACAGACATATGAGCATTCAGATACAAGGAAAAAGAGGCAGCAACTACTTAACATATGCCTATACTTAGTAGTCAATTCTCCATTCTTCTGCACTTTCATTGATTTAGCTTGATCACTGTAATGATTTCTAGTTTCTGAAATCAGAGTCATACAGCCAGAGTAGCTACTGAGCATCTTGCCTATCATCCTCCTCCAATCTGACAGCTGTAGATTTGTTTGTGTAGCCATAAATTTAACCACAAGCTTCTTGTGAAATACAGAACTCTGGACAAGATATCAGTCATACTCTTTCTTGCTTTTATGACAATTAGCAAGGTGCATCCCTTTGGTGGTATGATACTTGTGCAGGCAATCTATGGGGTAGGGGCAAAGAGTTGAGTGGGTTAATGCAAAGTTGCAAGTGAAAAAGACCTCATTGTGCTGATTCTTACTTTTACTCAAATTACATTCAATTCTCCTCAAACCAGTCCCATGATCAACCCACTATTTTCCTCATTTTTTTGTCTCTTTACACAACTAAATTCTAGACTCACTGACCCACAATGATTTTTTTGAAACTTTTCCTGAAGAGTTGGTCTTTGGCTATAATGTTATTCAGAAAGCTCCTATCACATACATATGAAGAGGAATTACCTTCATTGTGCAAGTTCATTGCCCTGATTGTGTGAGTTCATGAGCTTTATTGTGTCATTAACTATGTAGTTTTCTAAAAGGGTAACCCTGGACTACCACCTTTCTCTGACATTAGAGAAAAGTTACTACAAGGGGACAATCACTCTGTGTGTAAACCTAGTAAGAGCAGACAAGGCACAAGTGATGAGCAAGAGTTGAGGGGGCATGGAGGCAGCCAGGAGCCAGGCACAGGGTGACTGCAGTAAGCTAAGCACAGAGACAATGCTGGAGGATTCTACAGTTCAATCAATGGATAGATCTGGTGAACACTGCTATTGTTTGCTGTGAGGACATTCTATCCTGCAGACCACTCTATATACTATATCACTAGTAATGATGACTAACATCTATACCTACTCATTGGGCCATGGTATGTAAGGGAGAATGACTAAAGATACTCCAGACCAAGTAATGTCTGAGGAACATGATGTATGGAAGGTGACTAATGGAGACAGAAGGGTGTAGGGTATGACAGGTGGTATGTCAGAATGAGCTAAAATAGTGAATCATCTTCAGACTAAGCCTATGACAGAGTCAAACAGTCCTAAGGGACTGTCTCCCTACAGTTATGCACTAGGTCCCTTGTTCCTGAACATCTCACACAATAGTCATTGAATGCTGAGGTAGGGTAATGCACTTGTAAGATTGGACACCATGGTATGATAATAGTATGGTGATGCATCCATGCATATAGCAATGAGATAGGTGGCATAAGGTACAGAGGAAAGGAGGGTACAATACTAGTAGGGTAGGCCAGATGGAGTGATACAAACCAGAGGAAGTAATGCATGAGGGTGTGGCATGAGAGGCAAGTTGATGCAGCCAAGGTAAGTAGGTAATGCATGAGGAACCAAAATGTACAAATGAAGCAATCAAAGACCTTTGATCAATGTCTATGTAAGCAACACATCCCTCAATCGACCCCCTACGCATCATGATGCAACCCCTGGCCAGTGGCTATATCACATTGCTTTGTTGCATTGTCATGCAACCCCTGGCCAGTGGCCATATCACATTGCTTTGTTGCATTGTCGACAATGGCCCATTGTCTTGCACTGTTCGGACATTGTATATAGTTCTAGCTATGCTTCACTTTCTCCT
>JAGGAV010015758.1:0-23301 GCA_017657295.1 Termitomyces sp. DKA64
TGCTATACATATGTGGAGCCATAACCGAACGAAGTGAGGTTATGGCGGAGACTGAGTTATGGGGGGGTTTGGGGGCGAAGCCCCCAACGAGATGAAAGATCCGTGCCGAAGGCACGGGATCTCAGCTCGTACTTATAGTGCACCGTCGTTGATAGTACTACTGACGTGGCAAGAATTTCGATGTAGTTTGTATCGGCTTGGTTCAATCTTGTGATGCCAATAGACGTAAATGCGACTACGTAAGGGTAAGGAATGTTGATGAAAATCTGTCGTCATACAGGTATCAATGGGAGAGTTAGATTGGGATCTTTTGTCATCCTACGCAGGTATTTTGACTCTAGCTTGTGGCTCCGTTTATGCCGGGTCGTTTGGGTCCTTAATCGTACGTTCTGAGGACAGAGAAGACGAAGAGGATGTTACAGAACGCATGTCATCAAGCGATGCATGGCTATTTCCTGTCGTGAGGCGGTACATACTATTTTTTTTGATTAAGAATTCACTTATCCCGTCTAGTTTGGGTCTTTCGTTCTGTTTGGTTTCTATCTGGTGATCAAGTATCTTGGAAAGGAATGGATCAACTGGTTTCTAGGATGGTACTTCTCTGTGGCAGGTGTGGCAAGCGTTTGGAAGGTGTGATACTACTCCGTAATCTCTGCATATCTGATGCTGATTCGTTAACATGAGTCATCAACATCCTTGATACATTATATCCTTGGTGAAAAGTCCTGGAAGACTTTTGACGAGATAAGCTTCAATGTGAAGAAGGGCTCAACTTGTAGGTCCTGACTTCCTCATGCAATCTTTGATCTAAATCTTCAATAGCTCTTGCATCTACATCATGGAGGACCCCCTCACTCCTTCTGCTTCCTCTTGCGGTCATCCCATCGGCGCTATTATACCTCTCCAAGGCCTATGAAAAGTCGGCATTAATAACAGATATCATAGGACTCTCATTTGCACACAACGCAATTTCATTACTCAAGATTGACTCCTTCGCTACTGGTGCTATACTTCTAACAGGCTTGTTCTTCTACGACATCTGGTGGGTATTCGGAACAGAAGTGGTACGTCTTTGATGTGAAAGTAGCACTGATACATTTAAACGTTTCATAGATGGTCAAGGTGGCGACAACGCTTGATGTGCCGATCAAACTACTCTGGCCGAAGTCGCTAAATTTTTCGGGCCACCGTGGATACACAATGCTAGGTTTG
Source organism: Termitomyces sp. DKA64 (assembly GCA_017657295.1). Classification (NCBI taxonomy): domain Eukaryota; kingdom Fungi; phylum Basidiomycota; class Agaricomycetes; order Agaricales; family Lyophyllaceae; genus Termitomyces; species Termitomyces sp. DKA64. The sequence goes on from JAGGAV010015758.1 coordinate 1,213, forward strand.
GGTGACATTGTAATCCCGGGTACATTGATTGCGTTTGCGCTCCGATATGACCACCATAGAGCTTTGCAATCTAAGACGTCGAGGCAAGGATCCTTCTCTAAACCGTACTTCTATGCCACTTTTACGGCGTATCTTGTGGGTCTTGTGACGACTATGACTGTGATGCACACTTTCAAAACGGCACAACCGGCACTTTTGTATTTGAGGTGTGACTGCTACACTAACCTCGAATTGTGGTAGAAACTGACGCGACGTTGTAGTCCTGCCGGTATCTTGTCCTTCTTGATAACAGCGGCCGTTCGAGGTGAGCTCCGCGAGGCATTGAGATGGAGCGACATACCGGAATCCATTCCAAGCCAAACCAGTGCGAAGAAAGTGAATTGAGATTGGTCGGACCGTACCTTATAGTTTTCTGTTTCCCTTCTTCTCGATCTCGACCTCCAGTTACCCCTGTGATCTGTGCATGCCATTAAAATCATAGCCACGTTTACGAGGCTCCACCAGAGATCGCCAGGGACTTGTACTTCAATTCCTGACTGCTCGATCCCTAGCTTCCAGTAGTAGATGAATTATTTACATTTCGTTGGAAAACATCGTCGAACATACCTCCAACACCACAAGGGACAGCCATCAGCGTCGTGGTTTGTCCTCAAGAACTTCGGCCGACATTCTCATTTCGCGTAGGCTAACAGTGTCGTGGGTCCGTGTGCTTGTATCGGTTAATGTTAAGTACAGACGACTTGGTCACAAGGCTGCTGCCAGCACCGCAAGTGGCATTGAAAACCCCGGATGAGTCAAGCATTTCTCACCCATAAAGATTATATGGCGCGTAAACAGCACCTGTGGCTGGTGTGGGGCTGAAGACGGAAAGGCGGGGGATACATAGTAGGACCCAAGAAGCTCACACGATCAGAAAGGAGAGGTTTTTATATGTCGTTTCACTGAGATAACAGTTATGTAAACAATGGCGAGGCGCCAGACAGCATCCCATAGATGATAAATAAGTACAATAGGTTAGGTAGTGGACAGTAATGATGAAGACTTGCAATTGTAAGTGGAATCTGCCAGAGTCCCACGAGGGAACCTATCCATGGACTCTATGATGGGGGCGATGAAAAAAGCGAGGCTTACATTGTCGACGGAATTAAGCCATGTGCACGTGGGCGCATAGAAGACAGAGTCGTGTGGCCAGAATGCGTGTCAAGGACAGAAATTCGCACTCCATGGACCGGCGAAGGATTCCTCGATTTGTGTGAACGAACTACTGACTTTGAGGTTGCAACCCTTTGATGGCGCTTCGCGAAGATTCAACTCCACACACAAATCCGATACCTTTCACAAAATGCAACTTAGAACCCAGGCTTGCTACCCGTACTTAACCTGAATCAGTACTCGATAGTGTTCTATATTAAGTGATATACGTATTGAACATTGGATTATCATGAGTAGAGTATTACACTGAACGGGTTCGAATATAGGTATTGCAGGACGGGAGCCCAACTGTAAGCACATACTTACTTCGAAAGCTCTGCCTTTTTCTCTTCCTAATTTGCTCAATCGAGATCTGACAAAAAAAACCAAGAGGACGCAACAGAGGTAGGGTAGTTGATTTGTGAAAATCATCTGGAGGGCAGATAAGAACGTGGGCGAACACAGGATACGAGAGCGAGGCTGGCTTGTCTAGATCATGAGAGGAAAAATACACCAGCCCGGATAGAGCAAAAGGTCAAGCTCAGAGACTGGTACAACTTGAATTTCAGAGAGAAACTCTCATTGAGTGTGCGATGCATCAATAGCCTGGTCGTTCCTTCTCATCAACATCAGGACCCCAGATACCAAAGCCAAGCAGGGCCAAGCGTATGTGACAAATGCGTGACAGGGGTCTGTGTGCGGACCGGAGATTTGTTGCAGAGTTCTTCTCCTCTCAAGCCTGCACATTGTGCAAGCCGTTTGGGAGTCTACAGGTTGCCTTCCACCACTTTTTAGGCTCTTTCATCATCCGTCCGACTTCTTCGTGTGGAAGTCATCTTCTAGTCAACAAAGACCGGTCTGGGTTTCCTGAATAACTGCAGGGTGTCAATACAATAATCCGTCACTCATGGAGAATCCCGCAACTCTTTCACGACGGCATATCGATCCCACTAATTACAACGGCCAGGCTCATGCCAGAGTCTGGTCTCCAGTCTCTCGTTCGACCCTCGACACCTCCCTGTCAGATTCATCCAACATGAGCAACCACTCATCGTCTGGTCATGCTCCTCCATCGTCTCATAGCCTGAATTTGGGGCCTGGGAATGACTATCTCCTAACTGACCTATTGAATCACAACTTGGGCTCAGATCTTCCTCTTCACATGCAGAGTAGTACCTACGGGAATGATTGGGCGCATTCGTATCCATCGCCCATCCATTCCAATGCTCTTGCAGCCCTTGTGTCTAATGTCTCTGTCCCATCTGCTTCTTCATCTCCGACTGGTACACCCAGTCTCTCGAGCTCCTACCACAGCTCCTACCAAACTCGAGTTTCTAGTGTTTCCCAGTCAGACTTGCCTGGTTCCTGGTCTCATAGCAATTCACCTACACACCTCAAATTTCCCCCAGGATATCCTTCGAAGAATTCAAAGAACCCTCTTTCACGGTCCTCAGATCTCAAGGCTAAGCTTGGTGTGTCTCAGTTGACTATTGTCCCATTCTAGCTTCCTGATCTGAGCGATTCAACAGTAAATCAATCGACCACGTCCGAAGCACTTCATAGGACGAAGAGTGGACCCAATGTAGCTCAGGCGTTCAATCCCTCTCTCAGCCATCAAATACATGACAGTTTTCATGGAACCTATGTTCATTCCCATCTGCCAACAGGTGAGTACTCAAATCCCCGCCTACCACCATCACCATGGATGTCCCCTGCCTCTACCTCTTTCCCTTCACCTTCAGCATATGGGCTCAACGATCACTCGTCTACTTCTTTCGCAGGGCCCATGCTTCCGTCCGATAGGGGCCTCCACGAGCGATCGCCCGTATCATCGAAGTCCCCCAGCCTCACCTCGAAATCGACTTTGTTCACAGACATCTTCTCCGAAGAATTGTTTGCCTTAGCGGGAAGCCCTTTATCTCCACAAGCCACTAGTCCCTTTACATCACCCAGAATCATCGGTTCCCCTGTGTTACAGATGAAGGAAATCGAGCCTGACCCAGCACAGCTTGCGAGGGAGGACCCACTAGCCACACAAGTGTGGAAAATGTACGCACGAACGAAGGCTACTTTGCCCCATGCGCAGCGGATGGAAAACCTGACTTGGCGAATGATGGCGTTGGCATTGAAGAAGAAGAAGGGGGAGGATGACGAAGTGGCGGCGAAGGAACAAGAAACTGAGAAGAATGACTCCAGCCACGATGCCCAGAATATCATCAAATCCGAACAAGTCCAGACAGTGGATTCAGAATCCTTGAGGCAATCTGATGAGCGGGGACGACGGATAGACAAAGGAAAAGCGAGGGTACGGGTTGTTGGATTCGATGGCACGAACCAGGATGGTTTTGATGAGCCGGAGTGCGTGTTTCTTCGCTCTTGTCGCCTTTTAGTTATCCTTGAGCTACGTTCTTCAGTGTTGTGCCCATGGATTGGCGAGCAATGAGTAGGTCAAGATCGAGGATATCGATGGACTGGCGTCCAGCAAGTCGGTCAAGATCGCGCCCGCCTGAATCTGGTCGGACTTTTGACCAGCATGGATTACTCAATATGGCGCCATACGATGCACGTTATGCGTTTCCCAGTACTGATGATGGTTTTAAGTCACCCGATAATTTAAGCCACTCGAGGGGGGTTCCAAAAGCTACATTGTCGACATCTCCCAGTATACCTATATCCGGGAGTATTGCTGGCCCGTCGATGTTGTCATTGACCTACGGCCGACGCAGTCCGCCGTCCATCTTGAATCATGCACCAGGGTTGCCATCCGTATTCGAAGACCAAGCGGAAGTCAGCACTTCGTTTCCTGAAATGCGGTTCCTCGATGCCTCCAACTTTAACCCTACCTTAGCTTCCATTGACAGTCCTGTCTTTGCACCTTCTTCCCTACCTTCCACTGGCTTGCATGGTCTATCCAGAATACCCTCGGCACCGTATGGCCATGGACTCGAAGAGCGGTCGTTCCCTCGACATGTTCGCAAGACTAGCTTCGATCATACTGTTTCCAGGGAGAGTATCATGGCTGGTTTGGGTGGACGGCACCAAGTGAACGGCAAGCCATTGCCCCCTGAGAACCTCATTGGCCAGAAACGACGCGCTGAGACCCCCCACTCAGAGAGCTTGTTACGCGCTGACCCTTCTATCGTTGGTGGCAGCGGTGTTTCCCCTCTTTCGCATACTGAACAATTAGAGGAGAATAAGAACCCATTCCCTTCTGGCGCGTTCAACTTCTCCTTTCCTCCCTATGAGAACTTGTTTTCTCTTCCTTCAGCATCGCTTTCTTCACCTGTGGGAGGGCAATCCGAGTTGAACCCCTATCGTTCACAATCACGGCAGCAGTCCTCTGGACAGTCTCCGATCACCAGTCAGGTATACTCTTCATCGGATGTGACCTCCCAAACGTCCACAAATGAAGGTTTGTCAGCTGCCGCAGCGGCAGCCAGCGCAGCCATGGCAGAAGGGTATGCTTCACTGAGTGCTGCAAATCTGGCAGGTGGGGACGAAGGATTTCTTGACTACGGGCAACTGCTCGGTTTGATGTACTCTGGCCTCGATGCCAAGAATCCGTATACGCATGTTGACCCTGCTCAGATTCTTGCAGGACAAGTTGACAATGGTGGCAGAACAGGGCCTGGTGATACCAGTAGCGGCAGAGGGGTTCTTGGCGGGTTCACCCATTTTCATGCCAGTCCCTCAAGCGACGGCCGGGGAAATGGTACAGGATCTAGTGTAGATGCATCGCCTGAGCCTCATAACATCTCGAACGCATCTACACCACCATCAGCGGAGGGCGCATCTAGTCCATCTGGCCAAGCAACATTGAAAGTCAATGGGAGGAAGTACATACCTTTGAAGCAAGAAGCCGCTCAAAAGAAAGTTCTGCTGCCTGTTGCCAACTCTAATTCGCCAGGAGAGCTCCGATCATCTTCCAGTACACCTGATATTGCAAATGGGGAGAAGGGTGCGAGTGATGAAGGGGAACAGCCCCAAACGTCGTGTACGAATTGCCAAACAACGAATACACCATTATGGAGGAGGGACTCTGAGGGTCAGCCGTTGTGTGCGTACTTCCAATCTTTTTCTAAAGAAGTGCTTATCCTTTGATTTTTCAGGCAATGCTTGTGGTTTGTTCTTCGTGAGTGTGTATCACGTTTCAAGTGCATCTGTATTGATCGATGTGATATCAAGAAACTACACGGGGTTGTCCGTCCGTTATCTCTTAAAACTGACGTTATCAAGAAACGGTTCGTATACAACTGTCTTGAGTCAATGCTGCTGATATTTTTCTTTCCAAATAGGAACAGGGCATCGGGTGCACAAAGTAATTCGCGAAAATCCTCCCTTCCTAAAATTGCTTCATCCACTTCCCGGCCTCGCTCGCAATCGGGCTCTCTGCTGACTGGTGTCGGAAGGGGCCCCGCCCTAGTCGCTCGGCCTGGCGCGACCGTGACTCCGACTTCTGGCACAATGTCTCTGAAGCGACAGAGGCGGACCTCAGCCGGATTGCAAATTGAGGCGGTCTGATAGTAATCGATATTTTTAGTTCACAAGCAAACGTCGAACTGCTGTATCATTTATCACCTCGTGGTCCACCCTATATACTATCATGATGCACATATATTTATTACTCTCTAACGAGCTGTATATTAGTGTTCAACCTATGGTGGAATTCAGCTCCAATGATTATAGATTATTTTGATGGATGCAAGTGGCATGTTGATGTGAGAAATATTAGCATTATCTTTCTGGATTTGTTCGAACTTGATCTGCACGTCGTATTTGCCCATCCTGGCGTCCGTATTCCGCCAGAATGTCGCTCCCATGCGACCTCTACAGCCACCCGCCGCATACCCGAATGGCCTTGAGCCCGTTGGATCCAAGGACATAAGTGGAAGCAGACCGCTGAACCACCGAGTGTCACGCACCGACCTCGATTTCGAGCAAGTTTTGCGCGGGGAAGGCACAGTCATGCTCAAAGAGGGCTTGGACGTCAACTCTCTTGGTGTCGATACAAGTCCTGCCCCAATGAACGCGAGTTTTGCTTCACCCACTCCTGCGCAGCAATACACGCCTCGAAAGCAACAGCCGGCAACGCCAAACGTTGTTCCACCAACTCCAGTTCCAGTGCCTGTACCTTCCCCGACTCAAATTGGAGGTTCATCATCCCAGTCATCTTCTTCTCAGGACGTGTACTACGATGCGGAAGACACGACACTAGGCACGACAGAACGACAGACTAATCGCCGTTCTATGTACCGGTCACCAGGTACATCTAGTAGTCCTGACCTTGCAACTCTTTTACGCAAAGCAAAGGAGAAAGGAGGTGTCGTTGGTGCACAACATAAAAGGGAGAATCGACGCGAGTCTCCACCTTTACCGACTGAACGACCATCTACCAGCGGGCGACAGCGATCGTCAACAACAGTATCCTCCAGCCCCTCGACTCCTCAGTCAGGGCCGCTTGCGAAAGGGAAATACAAACCACCTAAACATGAAATTGGTTCGGACTGGATGCTTTCAAGCCCTCGTTCAAAGGAGAATGGGACAATCAAAGTGCGTAATTTGTCTATGACCTGTTGAACACGACATTGATGTTCATCAGGCGGCCAAGTCGTCTGTTAGAGCCAAAACAAGTGCCTTTCTGGGTAAACTAATGGGTCAGAATAGCGGGACACAACGGGAGCGATCCGTACGGGAAACACTTGATAGCTGCCCCTCTGTCACTGAAATTTGATCGCCAACAGAAAACTGATGCCACCATACCGTCTACTCCTACAACACCCTATCACGAAACGCCCTCACTCTTTGACGCCTTTGCACCACCTGTGCCACCCATACCGATAGAACACCAGCAGCGCACTCCTGTAGGTTCACCTATAGCAGATATCTTCACCAGCTCGAGTGTTCTGCGTTCACCCGACACGTCTAAACCTTTGCCAAACGTAACGACCAGTATGAAAGAAATTGATGATCCAGACGAGCGTTCTATCGTGTTTGTGGAGCGGACGCCAATCAACGAGGATGGAAATCCAAAACCTAATCCAGTAAATGCTGACAAAACCAGAAAGCGGCGAAGTAGGAGCATCAGTGAGAACGAACTCAAAAGAGTCATGATGACAGTCACATCATCTCAGCCTGTAGTAACTCCAGACCACAGACCTTCAGGACCACGTATCGCTGATATATCTTTTACTGGGATCTTAGATGATCTCAAAGGTGAACTTTCTCAACTAGACCCGGCATGTGGTTCATTGGATCTTCAAGATCCCTCTACTCCTGGACGCAAAACTGCGGTCCGATCAGCTACTGACGGCCTCCATCCGGATTCCAATGTCTGCTCAGATCTCAAGAAATCCAACTCAGTACCGACACCCCCGACAACTCCCATGCTGACACTCCAGATACCATCTCATCAACTTGAAACTGACTTGCCCAAGAAAGATATAACCTCCTTCCCGATCGTCCCTCCGCGCACTAATTCTCTTCAAATGCCACGCCCGACTGCGCGCCCCACCTCCATGACAGGTTCATCACGCACTACCTCGAGGCATGCTTCAAGCCCGCTACGATCAAGAAACGGGCCTACCGCCAACCCACTTACTGGCAGCACTCGAGATACAACTCGGCTCCGGACGCTTCATCGCTCAGTAGCATCTAGTTCAGAACCCTCACTTATTCCAAACGGGGAAGGTACACACGCATGTGAGGTCCGCTACTACGTGGACTTGAGTGCTTTATTGACCAAATTAAAATCAACCTTTAACTAGTGCCCTCTCGCAGGGGCTCACAACAAGACCTGTCAATAAACGATTTGACTTTAGCTTGTTTTCCTTCTACAGCTCATTCCTCTGCCTCTCATGCACTTAATCCAGTCGAGGATTCTGTTGAGATGGAGGCTCGCGCAAAGGAACTTGCTTCTCGGTGTTGGGCAGAAGACGAAGATTTCTTAGCGAAGGAAAAGATTGCAGAGTGGCTTGGCGGGCAGTGCGTACAAGATTGTCAAAGAAAAAGAAAAAAGTGCTCACTTTTGCCGTAGCGGACGTATTAATAAATTAGCACTCCACCATTATGTCAACTTCTTTGACTTCGCTGGCCTGAGGTTGGACATGGCTTTCCGGTGAGTTCTGGATTAGTTCTATTTTTGAGACTCAACGGTGTCCCAGTCGTCTTTGTTCTAAACTCTATCTCAAAGCTGAAACACAACAAGTGGACCGTATCCTCCAGGAATTTAGCTGCCGCTACTGGGAATGCAATCCAGGGGGCATTTACGGCAGCGCTAGTAAGAAATTGAGTCATCAATGTATCTCTTTACTAACACAATCCCAAGACATTGTCCACTCTGTCGCCTACTCCCTTCTTCTTCTCAACACTGACCTTCATGTCGCTGATCTAACAACGCGGATGTCCCGTAGCCAGTTTGTTCGCAACACTGTCAATGCTATTCAAATGTCCCTTCAACCCAACCCTCCAACCAATCTTTCAGTATCAGATCTCACATACGATGACTGCAGCAGTGTTCGCGGACCTCCTCAAGATGGGAGTGAACCTCACATTCGTCCAAAGCGGAGCAATAGCATAACGAGTTGGAATAGTGTCTCCAAAGAAGGCGTGATGGTCACCTTTCAGAAGGAAGCGAACGGCAGTACGCCATCGATGCAAGTATCTAACGTTCATGAACCCCGAACAAGTCTCAACCCTGCTTCCGGTCGAGGATGGGAAACCGATATGGAAAGTCTTCTCAAGGTAAGCTTCGTGCATTGTCACAAAGGGAATGAGTTGCGTATTAAGTGACGTGTTAGGAAATGTACAACGCTATTAAGAGCCAGCAGATATTGCAACCCCTCACCTCTAGCGTTACCCAGTCTCCAGCAAGCTCAAATACTGGTGGAGTGGTGATGCGTAATCGCAGCTTACGCAGCCAGTCAGATAGATTGACAACACTAAAGCGAGGCAGCATACGAGGACTCCAGTCCATTCTCGTCGCTCAGGGCGCCAGTCCTTACAGTAGCAACAGCAGCATAGATGGCCGTGTCAGCCCCTCGCCTAGCTTCTCTACATCCACCCATGAGGTACGTTTTTGAACATTCTTATTTTCAGTTCTACCGATGAACATGTAAAGGCTATGTATAATTCAAGTTCTTCCTTCCTTACCCCTACTCTGGGTTTTGCCTCGAACTTGTCGCACTCTATTATACGCGAAGCTCAGGAAGATGACGACCGGAGTATTCGTAGCGACGCGTCAGATGATACTACGATAAGTATCAGCGACGAGGAGCTAGCCCTTCTAGGAGCGCCCTGGGCTAAGGAAGGCATACTTTGCAGGAAACAGTACTGGGAGTCTACTGGCAAGCGGGCTCGTGACAAGTCTTGGATGGATGTGTTCGTTGTCATTCAGAAGGGCGAATTGAATATGTTCACATTTGGCGACCACTCCAGTGGCGGTACTGGTACTTTTGGGGGTGGCAATTGGCTTGTAAGTCGATATTATGCCCTTTGTACATGCCACTTATCATGAGTATCTAAGGCTAATGCCCAATCAGTTGGGCAAGTTCATCTTGCCCATTCCTTGGCTCATTCTCTTCCGCCACCGGGATATAACCGCCAACGACCCTATTGTATGGTTCTTACTATGGCGAACGGTGCCGTCTATTTCTTCCAGGCAGGCACTGAAGAGTTGGTCAATGAATGGGTCTCAACGTGCAATTACTGGGCCGCTCGAACGAGCAAAGAACCTCTAACTGGGGGTGTGTCCAACATGGAATATGGCTGGAATCGTGTGCTCGACACCCTCCCCAGTGGCCGTTCTCAGCTCGAGACTGAATCTGTCAAGGATTATACAGATGCCGTGAGCGTTAAAAGTGGGCGGAGTACTCGTAGTAGATTTGGTGGATGGAGAGATGGATCGGCAACCGTCCGGGCAATACAATCGCCTTGGGCTGAGAAGACGACGATTAACGATTGGAAAACTCCACTTCCCCCGATCATGTCCAGCGTTCACGACGAAGAAACGCAGCTCGAGGCCCTCAAGAAGCATGTTTTGAGCATGAAAAAAGACTTGGAGAAACACAACGACTTACGCGAACCCATGACAGGCTTGGTATGTATACGATCGCTCTTTCGCTAGATGGTCATTGGCTCACCGTGGGAAATTATAGTATCAGCCGAGGACAGCGAATGCAATTAAGGCTCAGTCGAACTGGGAGAAGAAGAGCCAGTGGTTGCTCACTGAGATCGTCAAATATGAATCTTACATTGATTCATTACAAGCGGCAATGTCACTACGGCTCAGGAAGAGGGGAGAAAAAGGTGAGCCATTGTTATGTGTTCTTTTTTCTTTTTTTTCCTTGAATTTATGAGATATAATCTAGCTTTAGAAAGAGCCTTAAACGGAACGGCCGCAGACGCATCATCCGTAGTCATGAAAGGGAAGTGGAAAGGACCAGAGGGAGACACCATCTGTGAGGAAGCAGAACCTTCGGTACCCGAGCCTTCGCAGTAGCTTGACACTCAGCTGCATCGCAGAGAAGCAGGGAGAGGACAGAGGAATAGTTTATATATTGATGGTGTATGTGTTTATGCTTCTCTCTTCCGTGCTTTTTTAGGATCATATGTACTAGTTTTCTTCGTTCCATTTGTTCTGATCTTTGATTTTGTGGTTCAAGATACCCGGAAACATGATAATATACCTACGATACGATTCTACGCCATGGCTACGAGAGCTGAGGTCAGCATGGGCCGTATTTGGCTGCTGCAATGTGTGCTGCGAGGCCGCTAGCGTCTGTCTTCGGGGTGAAAATTGATCCTCCCTACCCATAGTCAGAGGAAGAGTCTATCTGGGTGATCAGGTTTTCTTACCTGATCCGGTGCATACCACACAGATCCAACAATGTTGTTAGCATTGGTCCCATAATGATAGACCGCTGAGGTCTGCGAGCCAAGCCAATTGCTGTACTTCGCTATGCGAGTAGCATCGTTATCATAATCAAGATAGAACTGAAGGTGCTTCGTCCATAATCCCTGCAATCAAGGTTCTTCCATACGAGAAAATCAAAAGCAACGTCATGGAATCACCTTGAAAATTTGCTATCACATACCATTTGAGAACAGAGTTTTGAAAATTTAGAAATACAATGCATACCTGGTCTTGGTTACAGACCGGTCCTCCAGCCACAGCATCGTCACAAGACTCTCTAAGGATGCTGTTGGCAGAAAGGTGAGCAATGGTAGCGTCTAATGTAAGTTCCGCCTGCGCAAGAAGGGACGAATTGCTTGTGGCGGCGTAGAGTGCTCCTAAACCAGATGCGATGACACCCTGTCACGATGTTTGCAAAATATAATGCCGAGGATTGATGTTTTTTCTGAGTTGCTCACTTGATTATAAGTCCAAGTGGTCTATGACTATCATGAGGCAGGATAAATCTAGATACATGTATTGTGCTTGCCTGTCCGTTGTTTTGACAATTATCAGAGTTGAGTCCATCATTCCATAGATTTTGGGAATTGCGCATTCCACTTCCACTAACTGAGAATTAACGTCAGTCTTATGCAACGAGAATGAATATCTTAACACCTACGCCATGACCACGTCTTTCAAACGAAGGTCAGTTCATAAATTTCTCTGGAATTGAAACGATTTCGAACCTTGAGCGCATTGTCAAGGTAGGTTTGACCATTACCCCTAAGAAACCCCTCAGCCGAGAGCCGAAGGAAGAGCTCATTGGTAATAGCGTTCTTGTATGTGTGGGCGGTCGACCACCAGACTATAGATTATTGACAATGCTTGTCAATTTACGAACGGAAGAAATAAAGTTACCTCCGCCACCGCATGTATCATCCCACTGTGCGGCAATGATGTCGTATATTTTACTGGCACTGTTCTAAAGAATCACTACTCATTGGTGGCGGCTTTTCGTTGGCGAGTAAAGATGTATCTTACGACGTATGCGCTGAAGTCCTGGCCTCGGCTGTTTTTATAGTCGGCAATCTTCCACAGAGCCAACACGATCCACTAAAAATGGACACATCAAGATAAGGGAGGTAGTGTGAAAGGCCACCTGCATACTCCAGCATCATCGTTACTTCCTGCTAGTACACTCTGCCAGTTCGTGTTACTGTTTAAGGCAGACCTGCCGATAAAGGACGTGTCGGCAACTGTTGAGAACTGATCTGTCCCCGTTGCAAGCATCAGGTTGTGCAAGTCTTCAAGGGTGTTCTGGAGAATGATCAGATATTGGTAGCAATAAGATCGGCGGATGTGATTCACCGCATCGGTCCAAAGTGATCCACCGCTGTATTGACCAGTTTCGGTGTCGAAGTAAGTGCTTTGAAGCGTTGAGGCAACCAACTTCGAAAGATAGTCAAACAAGTAATTCTGAAATACGATGACGAGAACATACCAAAGCGGTGTCTAAAGTGGCTTGACATTGGGCTCTGTTCTCCAGTGTGCTAGAGAGAGCTGCCACTGTAGAAAGAATTGAGAGCATAGCAACTTTAGATTGGAACAACATAGTGGGTGGAGCCTTCGATCTTCAGCATACAGACTGGAATTGGGAATTTTTGGATCCATATTTATACAAGATACGAAGTGGAACCGAAGCACTGGTTTCACTGTAAAGTCCGAGCCTTACCAATACGAGCTTTGTTAACCAGAAGACTTCTTTGTTGCATAAACACGCGATAAAGCGGACTCAGTTCCTTCCACAGACAAACTGTGGATACGGGAAAAGGTAGAAGCAAGGTGGAGCTGATCGTGACATGTATTCGAGAACATTCAATAAGAATGTATATCTATTCAAACTGATTATTCGGGACTAAAACTGAAGACGAACGGTTCCATAATCATTGACCCAAGTGGTACGAAGATATAGATTTATCCAAATGGAAGTCAGGCCGAGTACGGCACTGCACATCACCGGGCTACATCTGCGATTAACGGGCATATACTTGTCAATCGACCACTGAATACAGAATACTGGATAGTTTCGTAATTACCCCTAGGACGTGTCAGACCTGTTGCGGCCGTAAGTCATGGCTATGAACTCTTCCACAACCTGACAGTGTTGTATCAGATCGCTTCAGGGAGGACGTCCATTGTGAGCCTGAGAAAAAGATTTTATTGCGGACTAAAGCGCTGTATGAGATTTCCAGCTTGGTTGGATGCGCGGTATCGCAAGAGTAATATAAGTCTAGCTAGGCTGTACCGTCATCATTTTCAGCGGAAATCATCACTTCCGACGTTTTCCACACAGGTGCTTGAGCTGGCGCGGTGATGCATGGTGCAACGAATATTGACGTTGACCATACTGTCGGAATTGTTTTAAGAAATACGGATGTCCAGAAGGTGAGAACCATTACTAGGGAGACCGTTAGCGTTTATTGCAGACGCGCTCCAAAAATACCTACTTGACCAGATTGCTCCGAAGTAATGGAAGAAACGGCTGTTGAGCACTTCCCCTAGCTCTACCGAGAGAAGCCCGAAAACACCAGTGGGGAAGATGAGACCCCAATACGCAACCGTGAACGGGATTTTTCTCGTTCGCACAACTGCATAGACCGATAGAATCGAGATCGCTGTCCATGCAATTCCCATTGCCCAAAGGACCCATGCTCCACAGAAACACGCAGAATAGAGGAGGTCACCCGTAAAAGCGGCATTGGGAAATTCGTCTCTAAGGTGCAAGGGAAGAAGTATCGACAAATTACGGCCGGCGAGAAGAAGCGAGAAACCGCCTTGACCTAAGGGGCCTAACGTGATGAATGCTGAAAGTATGAGCGAAGGGTCAGGAGGACCATAGAGGACCAAACGTGTGAGGTAAATTGTGAGGATCATGAGAGCAAGGGAAAGTCCCATTATTAAAGCGGTGACAGACACGCCTGTCGTGATAAGGGAGTAATGTATAGAGTGATTAATAAGTGCGTTTGCCAGCAGACCACCTGTTGAGGAAGCGACGATCAAAGTGACCACGGGAAGAACCCAGACAGAGGCCATTCGCGTTAAAGTGTGCGATTGTGTCGTCATCCTATGACATGATTTAGTTGAGTCATCGAAAAAGGGACCAAGCGAAGCTTACATGACATAGAGCATGCCAAAGGCACACAGGAACGACAGTGCCAAGTCTAACCACCAGAGTGCCCATAAAGTATAAAGGAAACCCGTTCCCGCGAAAGCCCAGGTCTGGTTAGCCGTAAGTGCACTGTTGATCAGTGTTGCAGCGCCCATAGGAAAGGCTCCGACGAATAGACTCTGTGCTGGATGCGAAATCATTTTTTTCCACATCTTTACGAAGGAGTAAGTGTCAGAAGGGGCAGAAAAATACGAGCCATACCTCTGGGAAGAGCCAATATCGAGCAAATGTCATTGCGCAGATCGCCGCAAACAGTATAAGGTTGAGGAAGAAGAAGATGAGAGATATGACCTCGAGAGCAAGAGACCCTGCGCCGAAATGAAAGCGTGAAGCAAGTGCCGATACGACGCCAGTTCCCATTATTACGGTAAACCATGCTGGGGTAAAGTTACTGTATGGCCATGAGAGTTTTAGAAGAGACTGGGTGGAGAGAAAGACTTACCGGACGCATTCCTTGAGACTCTTTCGGCCAGTAGAAACCATCATACATCGATGGAGATATCGTGGTGGTTGGAAAGCAGATTATCGGGTAAAGTAAGGGCGCTATTTCGAATTTGCCCTTCTATTTGAATTTGATCAATTTATGACGCCAGAACTCATACCGTGAACCATGAAATGGATCAATGCCTATCGTGTGACAGCCGACTTGGGTGGAACTTGATACATACGTCATCCACGAAATTTGTGTCTTCCCGTTTTGGCACGATCAATCACGTGATGTATCATCCACAATTATTACGCCATTTTACCAGGTTCAAGAGACACACCAAACACCCGCCCAGCGCATAGCTGCATGGAGTTTTTCGTCGCGTCTTCACCTCATGAGGCTACTAAGTGTGGCAGAGAAATGCATTTCAGCGTCTCCATTTTGACCTCCTCTTCCACACCTCTCGGATCATCGGTTATCCAATATTACAAATTCTGAGTCGTTTCAATAATGATATAGAAACTGGTATTTTGCCCCGGCCGGTGGATAGCAATGGCATCCTTAGTGCGCTCTGCATTTCGGCAAAGTGTTTGTAGATGCCTGCCAGCCGCGTGTTCGACTAGGCACATACTTCATCGGTATGTAAGCGCGGCTGCTACAACCAGCACACACCCTCCTGCACCTCTGCCTGTGAGCAGACCTTTCTGTTCAACCCAGCCACCTGGTGAAATCTGCCGAGAACATTTTCGAGTGTTCCTTGGTTCCCCTGCTGTGTTTGCCTTCTTTGAAAGGCAGACATCGACCTGGTATGTTGGCGCGTGAGTAGCAATGTGACTTGAACACTCATGCTTCCATATAGGCAGTATCTAGTAGCTGATCCTGTCACATTGGAAGCAGTGGTCATAGATCCAGTGCTTGACTACGACATCACCACTAGGACAGTTTCCACGTCTACTGCTGACTGTATCTTGAAATTTATCCAGGACAGGGGATTGAAGGTATTACGCATCCTGTGAGTCTGGATCAATCTTCTGATCGTGCTTCAAACCTTATAACGACATTCGCAGAGAAACACACGCCCATGCAGATCATCTATCTGCATCTCAATACCTGAAAGGAAAGCTCCCAGGCAAAGTTTCCCTGTGCATTGGCAAGCGAATAACTCAAGTACAGAAGACATTTGCTCCTCGATACGGTGTCGATCTTCATTCGTTGGAAGGCGCGTTTGACATCCTCCTTGAAGACAATGAGGAATTCAAGCTTGGGCACATTTCTTGCAAAGTGATTCATCTTCCTGGGCATACGCCCGACCATGTGGGCTACATGTTAGGGAAGAACGTTTTCACAGGAGATTCAATATTCCTTGTATGCCGATGTATCACTGAAGGAACCCGCGAGTTCGCTGATGGCCATTCTAGCCGGACGTAGGGTCTGCACGAGCCGACTTCCCTGGTGGAAATGCGAAAGATTTGTTTAAAGTAAGTATGACACTTGCGTACACTTCATCAGAGTTTATACTATGACTGTACTTGCAGTCAATGCAGCGTCTCCTCTCTCTCCCACAAGATTACAAACTCTTTGTTGGACATGATTACCCTCAGGAAGACCGACGCCCTCTCTGCATGGCGACCGTTGACGAGCAAAGGCATATGAACAAGCATGGGAAGACAGGGGTTAGTGAACAGGAGTTTATCAAGTTTAGGGAGGATAGGGATGCAACGCTTGGTGAACCTAAGTTGTTGCATCCATCTTTGAAGGTGAATATATGTGCGGGCAAGGTACCTCCTCCTGATGAGAGTGGACAGACACATGTGTGAAGAGTATTCACTATTTCTAGCTTAATTATATCTTCACTCAGCACATCCATGTTTGTGTAGATGGACAGCCATGTAGTTGCAGTATCAATGTGATATTTCCACGTAGGACAAGTGAACTTTGTTGATTTTACACGTCACAAAACCATAGTGTTTCAAATCTTTTTTCACAAATTGTCACGCTGACTCATACTGCCGGTTATATCTCCGTCTTGGCACTGTTCTAATGTCTGTGCAAGCTCGAAAGTCCTTGTTCTCGACTATGCTCATCTTCACAGGTGTCAAACTTTGAGACAAGAAATATATGTACATTGATGTATTAGGTATGTAGCTGATTATAAAATACTTACGTACATATTTCAAAATAATGATTACCTCTGCGTAGGGAAGGATTATGTGGAGTTGAGTTCAGTATTGGCACGATGGTTCATTGAAAGTGGTGGAGGTGGACATGGAGGGTAGAGGGTAGAAAAGTGCAGCGAGTGTGGGCCCATAGGCAAAGGACAGTAAGGTCCATATAAAGCCTGAATATTATTATTATTTACAATGTTTGACAAGAGTGGAGTTGAGCTCTGTGCCATGGGAGGGGTGAAAGAGAGTAAAAATATGGCTTGCATTCAGACAGCTACAATGTAAGCACTTCGAACAGTTGCCAATCAATGAAATGCAACAATGCATTACAATTGTGCAGACTTTGAAATCTGATGGAGGTCAAATCCTAGATGTCACACATTTTCACTCTTATTGGAATATCTTCTCTTAAAATGCTTACAATGTTATAAAAATCGATGGACAGCTTGTCATCTACATATAGATGACTACCTCAAGTAGTGCCTAAATCCGTGATGTTTCTATGTTTTCCAGGTACATGTTCACTTTATTGCAAACCAATCCCAAGTAAATTACACTAATCATCTCAGTATTTAAGCTTGAACAGTATGTATTGATTAGATCCTAGCAAGGATCAGGTGCATTGTGGCTACAATCTCTTTAAAAAATCAAATTTTGAAATACTAGGGCATTTTGAAACCTGATGTATGTAGTACCAGTTAGAATGTTAAGGTCTGGTTGTTGCAGTAGTTTGGCCTCCGATATCCATCATATGAAAAGTAACTCAACATTGCCCACCAACTGCCTCTTTTGCTATATGAGCAAACCTTGTCATTGTCTCTTCATACCTATGCATCCTTAATGGCATAGTAACAACTCAAGCTCATGATCCTCATACCCAGCACTCATGCCTTCCACTCAACTACCATTGCTATTGGGTCACCTAATAATTGCATAGTTAACATTAGCACACATACAATTCCTCCAACAAAATGGAACACATGTGTATGTTTTATGTTTGTGGTGAACACAATGCATCTGATACTACATGTTCCTCCCAATGGATGTGAAAATACAGAAGATATGCATGAAAGCTGCAGCACAAATAGCAGCCACACCAAACACACACCCACTTTACAAGCCAGCACAGAAAGTGTCCAGATTTATAAAACAGCACTGAGCACCCCTGCACTTCATACTGAAAGCACTGGAAAAGGATCCAAGAGAGATCAAAACCATAGAGGTTGTGTGATGTTTGCCAGGGTGGAGATGCACAGTAGAGGTGTCGATTGATGAATCAGTGAAGAAGGAAATGGCAAGGGAGATGGACAACAAGGCAGACATATGAAGGCAACAAAGCATCACATCAACACACATGATGGACACAGATGTGAAGTGCACAAAGTTATTAGACCAGGACTGAAAGCCATGAGCACACTACTCAGTGACCCCAATGCACTACAGATCCTATTTGCATACATTCACATGATGAGAAACTTTGAGCAATTCTATGGAGACCTCACAATCACGATGGAAATGATGGATGCCTGATGAGAGTGTGGGAGGCCCAAGAACTGTACAGATTCTACCTGCTTACCTACCTACAGACACCGCCCTTAGGGGCCTAATATGGACATGAGCCCAACTCTGGGCACAATCATTACCTAAGAGTAGCTGACTTGCTTATGACAGGAGAGATACATACAGACTGTAAATAGGCAGTGGACCCTGACATGGGGCATAGCCCCAATGGGTCTAAGGGAAAAAATACTACATGCAAATTGGGGATATCAATTGGTCATTAGGTATGTACATAGCACTTTCTTGAAGAGTATATATATATGCAGGCATTCAT
Source organism: Termitomyces sp. DKA64 (assembly GCA_017657295.1). Lineage (NCBI taxonomy): Eukaryota > Fungi > Basidiomycota > Agaricomycetes > Agaricales > Lyophyllaceae > Termitomyces > Termitomyces sp. DKA64. The sequence continues at coordinate 19,951 of JAGGAV010015758.1, forward strand.
GATCTGATGATAGGTGTTAATGTATGGGTAACTGCTTGATATCCAGGCATCAAACTATATCAAGTCCACAAAAATGATATCAAGTCCATAAAGAGTTAATTGAAAGTGTCTTACTTTGATGAGAATGTAAAATGTTCATGCTGTACCCCTTTAGATCCATTGCAATGATGATGATGTAGCTGAATTACAAGTCCTGAATGCTACTTGTCAGTGCACAGCACTTAGGCACACTCACTGCAAACCCATTCTCTGTGCCTTTCTGCCTGGAATGTCATCTACCTGCCAAGTTTCCTCAAAGTGTGGATTTTTGGCCCACTTTGACAATGGTGGCATCCTGGGTAGCTGAGCAATGTCAAACAGTAAGTTCTCACATCTTCTCTTAGGTTCAATTTTAGAGATCTTCCAACTTTGCTGGGAATTTCTCCCTTAGCAGGGGTTGATGGAGGCATACCAATGACTAAACAAGACAATTGATGTCAGTGTAGACAGCAGTAAGATGGCCAGGTCACTTACAGTCTCCTTGTTCTTCCCCTTTGTATTGTCAGGGTGTGCTGCATTGTCTGCATGTTGTTCTCAAATCTTGACCCTGAACTCTCTCATCATTTCAAGGAATCCAAAGCCCAGGCTGTCAGGTTTTGCTGACCTTGGGGGCTCAGATCCACTGGGCAATTCCTTACTAGGTGGACATGACAACTAACAAGTACTCTGGCTGAACTCTGGGAGTCAGAAAGTATCAAGATGGGGTCAGGAAAGTGGGCAGAAGAAGTCTGGGAAGCTCCAGAAATGTTTAAGGGGCTGTGTGTGTAGATAGCAAGTGCCAGGGCACAAGGGACAGAGTTCCAGGGGCAGCTATCAAGGAAGCAGAGTTGACAGGGGTCATGCAACTGAAGGGACCAGGACCAGGACTGAGGAATGATCAAGCATTGAAATGATTGGGCCTCAGGAAAGGTTCAGAACAGGGTCTGAGAAGATAACAGAACAGATAAGATTGGAAAAACCAGGAGATGTGAGAATAAACCAGGAGACATGAGAATGAACTGGGAGACTTGAGAATGAACTTGGAGACTGAAGGATAAACCAGGAAATGAGAGGCACAAGATGAGATGAGAATGAAGCAAGGTAGAATTGAAAAGATATGAAGAAACACAAGAACCAGGACACAAGACAAAACTGGGACACAAACATAGGTAATATCAAGACTACTGTAACTGATATTACCCTCCAACTTTTGATTACTGATAGGGAATCCTCTCCAGGGCCATGGATCTAGGGGTTTGAGCTCATTGAGGCCATGCAGATTCAATGGGAGTTATAATTGTCCAGGTGTGGGGAATGCCTTGAGACTTGCAGGTGGGTTGCAGTGATGCTGTGATGTGGATCTGTGATGTGTGATGCTTGCTGGGGGGCTGGAGGAAGTATTGGGGTTACCTGGGTCTTTGGTTGGGGTTGGGAAAGTAACAGGGCCTACTGGAGGAAGTGCCAGGGTTTGCCAGAGAAGCATTGGGGTCTGCCATGGTGGGTGCTGGTGGTGGGGGTTGGTCATAGGGGCTCATGGGGAGTTGGAATGTGCTCTGGGGCTGTTGGGGTTGGTTGGAGTGCAATCTGGGGGTTGGAGTGAGGTCTGGGGGTCCGGGGGTCTGGGGACAGGTCATGACATGGGCCTTCTTTGGCTGCTGGCTATATGGGTGGGAATGGTATTCAGATCATCCACAAGAGGAGCTATTGTCTTGTTGGTGGGGATGACCATTTCACTGATAATAGCAGCTGTTGTTCCATTGATGGAGATGGCCATTGTGTCATCGGCAAGGGCAACAGGAATTGTTTCTTTGAGGTCAACATCAGTAAGGTTGAGTGTGGAATTTGTGATGTTTTTGGTAAGCCAGGGAGTCTGAGGGGTAGCCCAAGGGATAAAATTGGATCCTGACTCTGATGCAGAGTGCCATGCTTGTCAACATTGCAACCTCAATGGTGGTTTGAAGTGATTGATTACAAGTGATATATTTTCTGGGGTACCCACATCATCATTTTCAAGGGTCACAGAGATGTTCATCACTTTGGTATGCTTTTCCGTATTTCCCAGATTCTGGTGCAGAAATTGGCAGTGGAAGTATTTCTTGATTGCTACCAGGCAGGCTGCACTAAATATCAGAAATAGATATATGTAAAAGTGTCATAAAAGACTTTGGGGGGTGTAGGGATGTAGGGATGTCGGATTGAAAATTAGTGGTAGAATGTGAGGAAGGAGGGTCTTCTGGATCTGTGCTGCAACATCCTTCAATGGTGTCATTGTCTTTGGTGGGCTCACCTTCAGATTCAGGGTTGTTATTGTCACCACCATTGGTATTCATCTATGATCCTGGTCCTCTGGTGCATTGCCCTCATCCTGCAAAGATGGGTCTTTTATCAGGCTTGTAGCCCTTGTTGCCCAAATCCTCATCTTCAGTAGAGCCACTTCCATTTCCGGAGGGCAAGACTATGTGACAGGGTTTCTTTGGCACTTCTGGCACAACAGAAGAGAGTGGCAGCTCCTGGGTAAATTAGCAAAGGTGGGTTGACAAAATTACTCAAGGCAAGTTCAAGATAACATTGACTATGAACCTATAAGCATTATTTCAATGCCAGCAATGCTGGTGACCTCAAATATTTCACATGTAGATGATTTTATTAAGTCATTGGTGGAAAAAGATGTGGTGCGTATGCATTTGGTAGGAGGAATATTAACGGGGGTGGCAGAGGGTAGATGAGATGAAGACATGCTGGGTGATATTGTGGTTGGTTGTCCGGTGAGAAGGGATGGGGGCAAAGGCATAGCATGAAAGGCAGCAGTGGCAAGGAGCATAACGACGCTGCTAAAAGCTTCCATGCCACTTCCGGTGGAGGGCATGGAACTTCTGTGCAAAGCTTAGGTGAGCGATTTGGACGAGAAAAAATGCATGTTGCCTAGGGCTGATTATGGTGACTCACGATCGAGTGGGATGCTCGGTAGCTGGATTTGTTTTCTGAACTAACTCATAATCTTTTGGTGCCGGTTTGGTTGTTTTCTCGCCTTTCTGATTTCAGCGCATTTGATGTCCCCAAATAACGTATTTGGTGATTTCTTTCTATATTGCACTGGGTAGCAAGCCCACTAATAATCCTTTGCGTTTGATGTGTCGCCTTGTAAGCTCGCGATCATACGCGATCACGATGTCAAGGTCACACAAGAAACCGCGAAAGAGATGTCGATACTAGTATACTGTTACTCAATGTATACTAGTATACTGTTACTCAATGTATACTAGTATACTGTTACTCAATGTATACTAGTATACTGTTACTCAATGTATACTAGTATACTGTTACTCAATGTAT
>JAGGAV010015759.1:0-23230 GCA_017657295.1 Termitomyces sp. DKA64
GATACAGTGTTCCTCAAGATTCTCCTAGATCTATGAACTTTTTAGCTGTATTCTGTATCAACTAGGTAGTCACTTACCAAGAACTGCTCAAATTGACTGACTGAATGCATTTTCCTTCTTTTTGGGCATTTCACATACATAATGGTACCAGTTGGAGTTTCAACCAGTTCCCCTTGAGTTTGCATTGGCAGGCCTCCTTCCTCTTCATAGATCCAAACCTCATCCTGTGCTGAATTCTTGAGATGGAAACCTAATGTCATGTCCCAATTCAAATCATAACCATGAATGGTTGTATGATTCTTTCCACACTGGCTGGAACCATGCCTGGAGTGAGAAAATGAGGCATAAAAAGAGGATAGATAAGTTGTAAGGAGCAGTACCCACTTGAATACCAGATGTGTTGTAGAAGATGCTCCAATATGATTGGAGTAGTGCTGTAAAAGGCCCAGGAAAGCCTCCCTGATCAAGCTGTCAAAAGCCCTTTTTTCCACCTCTTTTCCAGGTTTTCTGGACCTCACTGGCCTCCAGAAAGTGAGTTCAGATACTACTGGTGTGGTAGCCATGTGCTAAAAAAGTGTGCAGTGAATCAAGCTTAGTGTCAAGGGAGGACAAACAATGACAATCAATTACATTGTCACTCACAATGAACATCATATCCACTAAATCACCTTCCATAGGTGTGGCCAATGCTTCTTAAAGTGTTTTATTCTATATACTGACTTCAATTTGCCACTAATCAAACAACAGGTGTCTTGTCCATCTTCAATGCAGCAATGAACAACCTTGCACAACTCATTAACCACCTTGATCTTGAGGCTACACCTGTGACACCAGATGGCATGAGTTCTTTGTCCCCTCATGAGTTCTTTGTCCCCTCTCACCAAGACTGACAATGTCAAGATGAGCTCAGGCAATGAGAATCATAGTTACAATTCCATTGACATACACAACAGTCTGATGAAGAATAAATCCAAGCCACATGATGTGTCATCTGTCAGTTTGTTCAGGCCTTATGTGCAGAGTTGGCAAAATACTCTGAGTACAGATTCAGGTTCAGGTATAGGTGTGGGTTCAAAGCCATTGGTCAAGCAGCCATTGGTGCCATTGATAAATACTCTGAGTACAGATTCAGGTTCAGGTATAGGTGTGGGTTCAAAGCCATTGGTCAAGCAGCCATTGGTGCCATTGATTAGGCAGAGGATTGTGCCATGGCTGATGTTGTTCTTGCCTGTTCAGTCTCTGAAGGCAAGTAGCATGCCACCTCCTGATAAAGCCAGGCACAAAGTCAAAGTTGAGGATAGCAAGAAGCAGAGAGAGAGGGAGGACAGGGAGAAGATACCCATGTAGCACAGATGCAGGTGTACTATGATGCCTGAGCTGCAGCCAGAGCCAGAGCCTGTTTTCCAGCCTTTGAGACTGCCCAAGTTGAGAGGGGCCATTGTGGTGCTAAGGGCACAGTTTGAGGGTGGCTTGGAACCAAAGCATGTGAACTTCATGATGGACTTTTTATTTTTAATGGACCTGGTGACCCTACCATGATACCAGAGACAGTTGAACATATTACAAAAGCCATAAAGAGGGCAGCCACACCAATATTCAGTATTTGCCTTGGCCACCAGCTCATGGTGCTGGCTGCCAGTGCAAAGATGTTGAAAATGAAATATGGAAACTGCAGTCACAACATACCATGTACTGACATGCTCTCTGGATGGTGCTATATCATGAGTCAGAATCACAGTTATTAAGTTGACATGTCCACCCTTCCTTCAGGATGGAAGAAACTCTTCTGTAATGCCAATGACAAGAGTAACAAGGGTATCTACTGCCTTGACAGGCCCTTCTTCTCTGTCCAATACACCCAGTCCTCATGACACAGAATTCCCCTTTGACATTTTCCTTCAAAATGTTGCTGACTGTGCAGCCACAAACTCACTTGTTCCTATCTCTATGCCCAGCAGTAAGAAAGAAGACAACAAGAGCCATGTCCCACACACTAAGGTGTCCAAAGTGATTATCCCTGGCTCTGGCAGTCTCTCTATCAGGCAAGCTGGTGAATTTGACTACTCAGGTTCACAAGCAATCAAGGCTTTGAAGGAGGAGGGCATCTACACCATCATGATCAACCCTAACATTGCCACCATTGCCACCTTGAAAGGCTTGGCAGACAAAGTCTACTTCCTCCCTGTGATGCCTAAGTTTGTTTGCAAGATCATCAAGTTTGAGAAGCCTGACAGTATCTATGTCACCTTTGGCAGGCAGACAGCTCTCAATGTTGGTATCAAACTAAAGGATGAATTTGTGGAGCTGGGAGTGCAGGTGCTGGGTACCCCCATTCAGACAATTATCACCACCAAGGATTGTCAACTTTTTGCTTCTGCCAAGGAGGAGATCAGAGAGAAATGCACTAAGAGTTTTACCATGACTAATTTTGATGATGCAGTTTCTGCTGCATGCACTATGAGGTTTCCTGTTATTGTCTATGCTGCATACACTCTTGGAAGTCTGGGATCTGGGTTTGTACAGGATGAGACACGGCTTTGTGCACTCTATAGCAAAGCATTTGTGACACGTCCCTAGGTGTTGGTTGAGAAGAGTATGAAGGGTTGGAAGGAGATTGAGTATGAAATCATTCATGATTGTTGTGATAACTGCATTATGGTTTGTAACATGGGGGTATGTGCTGCTGTCATATCTCAATGATCAAGATGGAATATTCATTTCACCACCAGAACTTTGGTCTTCTTGGTATTCATACCAGTGACTCAATCATTGTTATGCCCTCCCAAACACTTTTGTATGTAGACTACAACATGTTCAGGACCACAGCTATCAACATTATTTGCCATCTCAGTGTTGTTGGAGAATGTAACATTCAGTATGCCCTCAACCCAGACTTGCAGGAATATTGCATCATTGAGGTAAACCTAGTCATATTTTCAACCTTCCTTCTCTAACAATGGGCCATAGGTCAATGCTCATCTCTCTTGTTCATCTGTGCTTGCCTTGAAAGCTATGGGATATCCCCTGGCATTTATTGCAGCAAAGCTTGGTTTTAGTATTCCTCTGAATGAGATCCAGAACTCCATCACAAAGGTCACCAGTGCTTGCTTCAAGCCCAGTTTGGATTATTGCATCATTAAAATTCTTCACTGGGATTTGAAGAAGTTCAACTGTGTGAGCAGACTCCTGAGCAGCAGTATGAAGAGTGTCAGAGAGGTTATGAGTATTGGCAGGATGTTTGAAGAGACTATTCAGAAGGCAATCTGAGCTATTGACAACCAATTTGCTGGGTTCACTAAGGTAAGGTCTTATGTCTTCTATGTGCAAATTGCACTCAATTGATTTCTAGAATGACTATGTTGAGGATATTGATATTGAACTCCTGAACCCAACTGACAAGCATATCTTTGCAATCTCTACTGCATTCCACCAAGGCTACAGTGTTGACAAAATCTGGCAGATGACCAACATTGACAAGTGATTCTTAACCAAACTCAAGAACATCTTTAAGATGGAACAGCATCTCTCATAAGCCACTCAGCTGTCTGTACTTTGAGAATATCAGTTTGGAGACCATCCTTGATATCTATGATGTGGAGCAGTCCCATGGTATCATACTCTCTATGGGCAGCCAAACTCCCAATAACATTGCCCTCCCACTCTACTGCCAAAATGTCAAGATCTATGGAACATCTCCTGAGATGATCAATACAGCAGAGAACCATTTTAAGTTCTCTCAACTCCTTGATGCAATTGGGGTTGACTAGCCCCATTGGAAGGAGCTAACCAGCTTTGAGGAGGCTTTGGCATTTTGTGATAAAGTTGGCTATCCAGTGCTTGTGCAACTCTTGTATGTTCTCTCTGGAGTGGCAATGAACATTGTGTCCACTGGAGACAACCTGGAGAATTACCTAACCCAGGCTGTGAGTTTTGACTGAATAGCTCCATATGGAATGTGATATGAAGACAAGGCTTGCAATTTGTCTGCAATGAAATTTACACATGATGGTCTTTGAGTAAACCCAGAAGACTTAGTAGACTGAGGAAGAACTTGGGTAAAGTCAGAGCTCTGGATGATGGGGAAATAATAATCCAACATCCTCTTCTCTAATTTAGTATGAACTTGAAATCACACAAGTCCAAAGGGGGTTGAATGTTTAGGAGCATAGTAGAGAGTATAGCAGAATACACCAGCAGCTGGAATATGCTGCACCAATGAATTCTTGAAGAGACAGTCTTTGGGTAAACCCAGGAGACCCAGAAGAATGAGGAAGAGCTTGGGTAAACCCAGAACTCTTGAAAAGAAGAAGGGAAATGATGGATTCACAATATCAAGGTTTATGAACATTGACAAACATCCAGACAAAGATACTGGTATTTGGCTAGAGCAACCTTGGCCAAATATCTTGGCTAACATCATTTGAAGCAGTTGGATTGCAGTATTTATGCCTCTTTTTTCACTGTGCACTTCCAACTCATTCTTCTAATATGTTTTTACTAAATCTAAATTGTTTCCTACACTGGTATGTACTTACTCCTGTATATTGACTATTGTAATATTTGTTTAATTTATAGCCATTCCTGCAGCCACTTGTGAGTCAAACAATGTGGATATTAGAGGAACAGAGGGAATCAAGTGAAGAGGAAACTTGATACAAATCAAGGCTGCACAATATTTGTTTAATTTATAGCCATTCCTGCAGCCACTCTGTGAGTCAAACAATGTGGATATTAGAGGAACAGAGGGAATTAAGTGAAGAAGAAACTTGATACAAATCAAGGCTACACTGCAATATATTCAATGTCAATCAATAGACATATATTTAATGTTAATAGGCCAGGGATCAATGTAATCAAAGATGACATATCAGATTTTAGAGACAAAGATGAGAGTAAAGTTAGTCAATATCAAATATGAAATACAAAAGACTACATAGAATGTTCTTGCCAGAAATAAGACTGAAAGGATCATTGATCATACTGAGCCTTTATGTCTAGTCTCACTGCACTGGAGGTCAGAAGGCTACCCATGCAAATCACTACAGTCTAGAAGCAACCCCCCTCACCATGTCTAGTAGAACTGCCATTGCTTTCTTTATGAGCAGCATGCCATGGATCATGAAGGACACAAAGAAAATTACCATGCATCAAGATACCACCACATCCACAAGTTAAGGTACTACATTCATGTGTCAGAGTATTTCTGAGTTGAAGACCACTAGGAAGGGGGGCAGAGGGTGTTGAAGGAAGCGATACTTGTGGAAGTTCAAGGCAGATAGAAGCAGCAGATAGCTCTTTGACCATGTCACATGTTTGTCACCCAGAATGGCATGGTTCAGGTGCAATAGAATTATCCTGTGATTGAGCATTGGCATTTCATGTGAACATGGGGTGGAATGACAATGGTGCATTTCCCATTAAGTTTGGCAATCCTAAGCTATTCTTTTGCTCTCATAGGCTGTGGTTGGCATCCAGCTGTTTGGGGTTCAGAGTTCACATTTATAGGAGTAGTAGATAAAAGGGTAGAGGGTGATGTGAGGTGAAGGTCGGATGAGGCAGGTACTGCCTCAGGTGTACTAATTAAATCATTCTCATTGACATTCATTTTGGCTAGTTCTTCCTGGTAGTGAATGCCCTTGTTGGTTTGTCCACTCTGGGGACATTCCTCAATGTTTTGATTGGGTTGGGGTGATCTTGGATGATGTCAATTGTTCTTAGTGTCTGGTTCTCAATTCTATGACTAATCAGAACAGGTTGAGAGAGAAAATCATACCACTCTTACCACTTGTTGACCTTGCAGCAATGCTATTATCAGCTGAGGAATTGCCCTGAGCATATTCAGCTCAGAAGTAAGCTTGATTTTCTCAGCTTTGACAACTTGGATCTGATTCCTAACATTGGCCAACTCTGTGTCCAATGACTCAATTTTGGCTTTGAACTGGGTAGTCAAGATATGACTTTCAGATAAAGTGTCTTCTACATGTGCCTTGTCTTGTTGAACTTTATGCAATTCCTTGTTGGGATGAGCTATCATATCTAAAAGAAGGATAAATACCTACATCCTGTAGATTTTGAACCTCAATTTGCCTTTGCCACTCAAAAGTATCCTTGTGGAGATGCTGATCAGAAAGATTCTTCTGAATGTGCAATAACTCATAGTTAAGATCACAAATGGTATTGTCCTTTGCCTCAGACATCTGCTTGGCAACTGTCTGACAAAGGTGATTGAACTGACATGCTTAAACATGAATCAAAAGGAGTTATACCTCCACCTGTTCCAACTCATGTCTGAGACATGCCAAGGATGCAACTTCAGCTTTGAGTTTGCTAAAAAGTTTGGCTTGATGTGCTTCAGTTGCCTCCAATTCCAATTTGTTTTCTTCCAGCTCTGCAACTATTCTGATCAATTTATTGTCAAGATTGGCCTTGACTTTGTTTGTGTGCTGTTAAGTGGTGGTGAGAAAGGGAACACCTGTGTACAGTGCAGCAATACAAGCCTTTTGATCTTCCAACATCAAATTTCAATCTTGGCACCATTCTTTTTGATATCTTCAAGGGCCTTATTAAGGGCCTGGACTGCCTCATCTTTTTTGACCTGAACAGCTATGGTAAGAGCAGACCACTGAAAATATTGTAAAATGTACTTTCAAAGTGGCATAGGAAGACTGTAAAGAATCACAAGTGACTGAGAGATCATGAATGATCTCATCCTTCATCAAGACTTGGTCATTGGCAGCAGCTAATCTATGGTCAAGGTTGACCAAAATGGTAGAAGATGCCTGCATGGCATTCATCTGCCTATGAAACTGATCTCTTTCTGCTTCAAGAGCTGCCAATTTAACTGCTTGACTTTCAAATCTCTTTGTCATTGCAAGGGCCATATCATCCCTTGTTTTGAGAGCCTTCTGGGATTCAATCATCTCATTCATGATCATCTTGGCCGCTTTTTCCATATCCTAAAAAGCAAATATAGATGAGATGCAGTTATTGCATATTGTAGAACATACCTTCTTGCAATTTGTTGACAAGAGCAGGAGGTCATCTTTCTCCTGCATGAGAGCATCCAAACTCACCTTCATTCTCTGAAATTCAGTATCTTTCTCCTTGCTCTCCTCTAGTGCCCTAGTTTCCTGCACCTAAAATGCAAAACAGTGAGAGGAGAGATAATAAGTATGGTGCAACATATGTTTGAAGCTCATTCATAGGATGATTCCCTGGCCTCCCCCATCCTTTGAATGGTGTCCTTTTCTTCTTGAATTGAAATCAGTCTGAACCTCATACTGGACAACTCAAGATCTTTTTCCTGGATCATTCTTCTTGTGATCTGTATATCTTCTAAAAGCTGAGAGAACTTTCCAGTGGTCTCATTCTCTTCAAATGTTTTGGTGCCAGAGTCAAGGCCAAGCTTGATATGATGAGTTGCAGTGAACCATCAAAGCTGGTCAGTACATTTTCTCGGCATATTCTCAAGGATAAACCTACCCATTGCTCAGAAGAGATGACATCAGAAGTTTCAGTCTGCACTTACCAATGTTTCAGTGTGCCCACCTAGTTACAATCTCTCAGTTAGGCTTTTGAAAACTCAAATGACATATAAACATACTTGTTTAAGCTTATATTCCAACTCAGACTTGCAATTGCATCCCTTATCCATATTTGACATGGCTTCAGAAATTTGGATACCATGCCAAGAGACCTGTGACCAAAGGTCAGCCAATAAATCATTGATGCAGGATGAAAAAAGATAGACCCAGATGAAGACAGATGGAACAATAATGTTGTCATTGTCTTCATCATCATTACCTTGAATGCACTTCTGTGACCATGGAAGAATATGAGCATTGTCACCCTTGTTATCCATTAAAAGCAACACAGAAGACAATGTATCAAGTTTCATAGCTATGGATCCACTGTTGTTGATATCAAGGAGCTGGAGGCAACCCATGGATGCTTATAATGTTTTTGAGTGATGGAGAAGGAACTGCAAGTAGTCACTGAGCTGAAATACAAAGAAAAAGAAAATTGGGGATAAGTCTTGTCAATGAGCTGAAAGGATTCTGAACTCCAACTGTTCAAACCATGGATGCTGATGATGTGTTTGAAAAGGAAAACAAGGAGTCACTGAAGGGGGCAATCAAACACATTCAAATACAAAGAAAAAAAAATCAGAGATAAGTTGTCAATGAGCTGAAAGGAGATACAAACATGTTCATATTCTGACCCTCCACATCATGGATGTCAATAGTGTGTTTGTGTAAGGAAGGGAGAAAGAATCAGACAAAGAGTTGAAAGGGAGAGACCAAATATATTCAAATACAAAGACAAAGAAAATCGGAGATAAGGTTGTCAATGGGCTGAAAGGAGACAGACAGGTTCCTATTCTGAACTCTGACCCTTTGTCAATTATGGTCAACTACAGGGCTATAATAACCTACCCATGCATATTGCTTGCCACTCAAGAACATGCTCATTTCCTTCAAACACACACTCATCATCTCCCATTCACATCAAGTATACTCTGTAAAATGGTCAACAGTCTTGAACTGCAACAAATGGAGTGAGTCACACTTCCCCATGGTCATTCTTTGTACCACTTCTGACACATTGGCAGGATTGGACAACATTGCTCAATGGTTAGTATTATAGAACAAACCACAGGTGACCAGTCATCAAGTGCGTTCTCTGCCAGACTAACCATAATAGCAGATGCCCCAACCTCGAATTTCTTCTAAACCATCACAAAATCCAGCCCTACATCCATCATGCTGTTGTCACTGTTATATAAGGACACAAATGGTTCTGCTTCCACATTTTCTTTAAAAATCACATCAACCTCACCCCAAACCACCATGTCCAACCATGGTCTGTTCGAGGTTGGTGAGGAGACATCTTTGTCCTCCAAAATGGAGTCAAACATGAGTTTATCAATATAACACAGAAGGTTTCACCTTTTGCCAACTTCACCATCTGGCAGTATGTACACCCTCCCTTTTCCTGAATGAGTTCACTCATGCAATGTAGATTTGTAAGCTGGGTGCATCAAGGCTGACTCTAAGAAACTTGACCTTCTACTACCCTTAGACCTTTGCACTATGTATCAATTAGCTAATAAATCATCTTATTTGTATAGCACTTCTGCTTGTAGATATTTTTACATTGTTACTTGACAAACTTTGTCAAATAAATGTTTTAGACCACAACTCCATAGCATTCATTGAATGGCAGACTTCTTTTGTGCCATGTAAGAGGTTACACCATTTCTTCATGGGGAGGGGTCCATGAGAACTTGCTTCATGGTTGTCCCCATTGATCTGGTCTAGTTGCTGAGAGAAATTATCCTTGGAAATTTCATTCCAGCAGCCATAATATCCCCTGCCACATTCAAAGGTTATTAGTGAGGGAAACTAGGAGCAAAAGGAAAATTGGTCAGGAGGCTTACTAAACAAACAAGTCTTTTGAAATCTGCCTCCTTTGTTAACAGAGGTCACAAAGAAGTTAGAAGAAGAGGTGGAATGCAGCCAAAGTGCAAGGTAGTAATTTCCAAGATTTCCCATTGTAAGATATCAATTTTGCTAGCCTTGGACAATGTCAGTTCTGGGGACCAAAATTGAGGCAATACCAGTAATGTAAGCTCTGGTAACATTGGCTCCAGAAATGTTGGATAGGATGGATGTGAGGCACATTGAGGTGTGCAGAATGCAATAGCTGCCCTGACTGAGGGGGAGGAGTGACAAGCCTTGATGGCTGTAAAGTCATGTCATATGGAGCCTTGAACATAGAAAAATTGTTCATTCTATGGGTAAAAAGATAAAGTTCCTTGTTGCCATCTTCATCATCAGGTCCAAATTTTTCACAGCAATCCCACTCATTTGAAAATGAATCATACCACCTCTGTGCTTCACTGTACTGTCCAAGTGTTTCTTCCCTATCTGCCTTATGCACTGGGACATGGTGCCAGACATTGTCATTATGCTCACTACAAGCCCATTCAAAGACTGGAGCACTGACTGTAGGTGGCTGGTGCTCTTGATTTAAATGAGTCTGCCAATCAGCTGCACTTTCACACAAGAGACATCTAGCATTGCACTCCTTGCAAGCAGCAAAGAAAACTTTATATTCAGGCCATTTTGCCAAAGAGGCAGTTGCCTTCACAGACTCAAGTTGTTTTGGCAATGGCATGTGCACTGCCTGTACTGGATTGGTCAAGTCTAGCATTGCATGCTGCATTTGGCTTGGGAGAGGGGCCAAATAAGCAAGGGAAGGGATAGACATTTCCTTCCTGCCCCAACAATACCAGACAGGAATGTTGTATTTCAAAAACCACTCAATAGGGGGCTGATGCATATTTTTGCTGGTAAGATCAAGGAAGACACCAGCACATTCAGTGTTTGGAAAGAAGTCATAGACTGACAAAGCATAAAGTGCATCAATTGTGTCAAATGTCAAAAATGTTTAGGTATCTATGTGTAAATGCAAAACTTACTCTTTATCCATGTTGAGATGAGACTGGAGTAAATTAGGGTGTTGCAATATTTCAGAGCAATGTATGACAACACCCTCAAAATAGCATTGCAAATGGTCCAGGTCCTAGACCTGACAAAAGGGTAGATATATATGAAGAAAATTTGAAGCAGGATGTAAGAGAAGGGTAGGGCAATTAAAGCTTGAAAGATCCCAAAGCCTAGAAAAAGAGTTTGGGTAAACCCAGAACTCAGGTCAGGAGAGGAGGAGTTTGGGTAAACCCAGAACTTGTTGCTGGAGCAATGATAGTCAAGGTCAACTTGTGGATTACATGATCATCTGCAGAGAAACTGATCAACTTGTGGATTACATGATCATATTTGCATAAAAACTGATCAATATCTGTTGTCATGGGTTGTCCTCTTGGGTGGTTATTTGCTCCCAGTGGTGAAACCAAGTGGTCTGTTGATTACTGACTAAGTGAACTCTTGTTCATTGAGGCATCCAATTAACAAGTTCTAAACTTAACTGTATTTCTTCTGGAATTCCATTAAGTTTGAGCATTAGCCTCAATAAGTCTCTTGTGTGGTTTTACCTTACAAGTTGATGTCCTTTAATGCCATTCTTTTCCCTTCTCATGGCAAGCCAGGCATTCATTGTGAAATTCAGCATCCCTTATCTTAAATACCCTTAGGTTCCCCACCATGTCCTGTGGAGCTGACTACAAAGTGACCTTGTGAAAGTCAAAACAGTCAAATAATAATACCATGCACACAGTATTTGTACTAATGTACCAAGTTGAATACCTCAGCCTGAGGTATACATGAATTATGTTTGTGAAATATTGCAATGATAAGATGTAAACTCTTTAATCTGATCTACCTAGGTCAATCAAGAACTAGGATCAAAGGCATGGAAATAGCATGTATGCTTATCATAGTTCTGTGTTGAAAACTGATTCTTAACAATCTTTCAAATCATAGATGCACTTAATGGGATAACCCAAAAATTAATCAATCCCTATATCATCTTTTATCCAACTATTGCTCAAGATGGTCAGCCTTTTCCTATCAACAAGATAATCCATGAAATCCAGGGTCAAGCTTTCAAAAAAGACCTTGCATGGCATGGCAATATTATCATTGTGAAAGACTACAATATCCCATATACATCCATGATGCATGCATCTATGGCTGATTATGCAATTGTCCAAAATTTTTTCCTAACTCACAGGGCACCTTCTATCAAGGTATTTCTATCTGTTAACTATACAAACAAGATTTTACCTAGTTGCAGGAATAGTTAGTTACAAACAAGCCTTTTTTTTCTTTCTATCAGCATCATTTTCCTCTTCCACATCAGACACAACATGGATGCATTTTGATGGGGGATTCCTGGCTGTAGTAGATCCATTATTTTCAAGAGTTTCCTCTGTCATGCCACTTTCAACATAGTCTTGACTTGCCCTTGATGCAGCATTGTCATTGGCATCAATGTCACTTTTGTCTTGTGATTCATGGTCCAAAAAACATTCCACCTCAGTTTGAGTAAGATCAACTCACAGGCAAAGTGAGAGGGTGAGTTTCTGAATCATTTTGCAATCTCCATGTACAAATCCATGAAGAAAAGAAAAGGCTATGTCAATTGAGTATATTCAATTCAAACCATGTAACAAAGAAAAAGAACATGTACCAATCTGAATTGGGGCCTCCAAACACTCTATATGATACTCTACACCATTCCACAAAAATGAACATTGCAAGGATTTGATGACTGTCAACTGATAAGCCACCCAGGCAGGTCCTTCCTTAAGACATTCTTTGACATTCCAACTAAAGGTCTTTGGTGTCACAATTGCCAGATCACTGTGCAGACCTGCCTTCCATGCCTTTCTCTTATACAACATGAGGAGTTTGGCTTGATGGGCAAGAAAAGGTGCATAGATCTTATCTAGCACCTTAGATCCCTTCAAGAAATCTGTCAGGCTTCTCAGAGTATGATTCTGGAAAAAACAGTGTACAAGTTGACATGCACACATTCAATTTTTTACAGAGGCTTTGAAGCCATGAACATCATCCTTGATAGGATAATACCAGTGAACAAGAGCTGAGTAGAACTCAAAGTAATTGACCAAATACAGGAGAGCTAACAAGCCATCCCACTGAAGAACATCTGGGATGTGAGCACAATCCACAACTAGATAAGAATATGAACTTGCTAAACTTGACTCAATGATTCACTGGTCATGTACCATAATCCTTGGGATGGTCCTCTGCCAGTTCTCAAAGATAGTATTTCAACATCCTCAAGAGAATTGCATGTGTGGCAGGCTCATGGTCAGTATTGGTGAGTTCCCTGCCAGCAACAAAATTATGATAGATTCCTACAATGGAATCTTTCAAAGTTGACATGGCATAGTAATGGCCACCTTTGCATATGCTGGGTTCTGGAGTCACAATGATGTGGGGCAAGCTTGAATGCATTATTCTGACAAGATTAGTGACTCTAGGAAATATGCAACAGTGACAATGAAGCCTACAAGAATGAGCCCACCTTGAGCACAACCATTTCTACATTCCACAACTCCTTGTTGGTCTTGTCCAGATCAAAGCCTGATGTGAATAAGTATATGCTCAAAAACTCACCAAAATTGCCTGTCAAAGAGGTAGCAATAAACCACAATTTCACTCCTGTTTCAACACAAAGGAAGGTCCCAAGTCCATTGGAATCCACATGCCAGTAATGGTGAGTGGAGCCCATAGCCACAAGCCCCCAGTGCATGTCTGGTGCCAGATAGCTTTCCCAACTTTGACAATAAGCTTGACCTTGGACCTCCTTCCAAGTGACTTTATCAGATGAGAAGGGTAGAAAGGAGAAAGTTTCAAAAGCACTTGGGAGGTGCAGGGCACTGATTGCATTTGGACTCATTAATGCCAAGCTGTGGCACAAGTCAATTGGTCTGCCCCATCTGGTCCATTTCTCAGAATTGATAGTAAAGTCTGGTTGGAATATTAATCACTGTAAATAGTCTAATCTGAATATGACTGACCTTGGAGAGTGGTATGTTCAAACAGGCTGCATATATCACTGAGAAGCTCCTGGGAGAATGTTTTATGTTTGCAGGGCTCATCAATGACCACTATACATGCAAATTTTGCAAGGAAACAGGAAAGAGCCAATGGAGACACCTTAACATAATCAGAATGATCAATAATGTGAATGAGGGATGGGCAGTCTTGTGGACATGATGCAGCAGCATGCATAGAGTAGAACCATGAGAGATGACTTTGAAATTAATGTTTGAATAAAAGTATGGTTAGTGCAGTTGACATAAGATATGGAAAGCAATATCACATACATGAAAGGAAGGTGTAAAGGTGTATGAGTCTTTTGATTCAGGGATAGGATATGTTACAGACTCTGAGCCTAGAATTAGGGGATTAAAGGCCTTGAGGTCTAAGGGTTCTCCAGGATCTTCATCATCCTATGTTGCCATCAAAAGGGAAGGGTAAGTCAGGATGCAGCCAGCAGGGCAAAAAAAATAAGATATGCACAGATGCCTCCATTTCCAAAGGCAGATCATTTGATGCCTGTTCACCATGGGAATCACAAGAGGTCTGACTTGTTTTGCCCTCATTGCCCAACTTTTTGTGTGGCCACTTAGATGACTTTGACTTCTGAGAAGAGCTGGAAAGATACTGTGAAGGAGTAGACTGAGGCAAATGGCCCATTGTACTTCTGGTCATATGTTTACCAGGGGTGGATTCCTGGTGCTCTTCAACTTCCAGTGATGGTGAAGGTGGTATGGGCATTAGAGACAAAAGAGACTTGGTGTCAGCTTGGGAGGATGATAATATGGTGGGGTCAATGGTAGCAGGCTGCCTGTCACTTTCCAACATTTCAGTGTCCATCAGGGAGGAAGAATGTTCCAGTGGTGTGGGGGAGAGGTTGAAGTCTCCAGTGTGCTGCACTTGGGAATGCAGATGTGGATTTTCTGATGAGAAGAGAGATGCATTCAATTTTCTATCTTCATTGGTGGGCTCTAAATGGCTGCTACTCAGTAGTCAATGGCAGTTAGCAGCACCAGCTTTGTCATCTATCCCTAAGTATTCTTCCCCATTGCCAGTGGCACTTCCAGGTTCAATGACATTGTGAGATGTTTTGGTCCTTGATGCAGTGTCATTGAATAGACTGCCTTTGCTAGCTACTCCTGAATAATTTTCCCTATTACTAGGTCAGGGTTTAGAGGCATTGAGGGATTCTACAGTTTTAGTGACATTGAGGGATGTTTTGTTCCCTGGTTCAGTGTCATTGACTAAACTGCTTTTGCCAGCTAATCCCAATTTTTTTTTTTTCATTCCTTGCTCAGGTCTCAACAGTATCAGGGAAAAATTCAGTTCTAGAGTCTTCTAGATGACTATCTTCATACCTACTAGTATGTCCACATTTGAAGTCTCCAGTACACTGTGATTGGGATAGCAAACCTACTCCATCTGATCCCTCATCCCTAGGGCTGGTTTCAGCAGCATGGGGGGGCATTTTGGTTCCAGGTTCATTGTCATGCCCCATGCTACCTTCAATATTGGTTCCAGGTTCATTATCATGAACCATATCACCTTCACCAGCTGTGCTTGAGCACTCATCTTTGGGTTCAAAGTCTCCAGTACGCTGCAGCAATAGCAAACCTACACCATCTGATGCTTCATTTGTACATCTGCTATCAGCAGTGTAGGGGGGTGTTTTGGTTCCAGCTTTGTTATCATTAGTTGCACCAACTGCTCCTAGGCAATCATCTTTATTCCTAGTGGCATCTTCAAGTCTAACAATATCTAAAGATGTTTTGGTTCCTGGCAGGACACAAGAGTGATTGCCTAACAATGGAACCATAAGGGGATATTTATACACACAAAGACATGCATACCAGTTGCCAAGATAAGATGAGTCACCTGAGCCTCTTCTTCCACATGATTGCTTGCATGCACTGAGTCATTGGGGCCAGTCAACAATGTGTTTTTGGCTGTTGGACATGGCAGAAGAAATGAGAGTACTGAAGAATATGGGAATTGTCAACAAACCTTTTTCAGGCATTCCAATTACCATGATCCATTTAGGAACCATTTCACACATTATGCCTTGAACATTGTTGAAGGCAACTTTGAGTTCTTTGACAACATCTTGGCCAAGTGAAACATTGAAAATAACCTGCCAAATAGCCTTCTCAGCTGCTATGATAGTGGGGGGGCACTCAAGACCCCTGACATGGGTCCATACCTTTGGATAAATATTCAGATAGTGGTCAGGATGGCTAGAGATCATTTATTTACTTTGGGTAGCATATCCTTCCCTGCTAACTCAGCATACTCCCAAGGCAGAAGGAGCATCAAGGGTGAAGTGGCTAGTGCTATATAGAGAGGATTATGCAGTGCATGACCACAGGAACTGTAAGCTTCATTGATGGCCTTGACCTTGAACTGGTCAGAGGCTTTACATTGACTAAAGGAGGTGTTCAAGGCCATTCACAAGGGTCAAAAAATACCTACTCATCTATGAGTATCTCTTCAATCTTAGTCTGATCAGTGGGTAAGTATGTGTTCTCCTATTAAAACAAGAGAAATCAGGTCAAAGCTCTGAATTAAGGAAGTTAGTAATATGCATACCTTTAGTAGACATTCAAGATAAGAAGCAGCAGACATAAGATTGGTTAAAGAGGTCTCAAGACATTTTTTGGCAAATCTCTTGGTGATTCTAGAGTACAGGAACAGAAGTGGATTAACTACAGGGTCTACAGTAAGTACCATCAACCACTTTTCTAATTTCCTTGCTTCTTTTTTGATCTTGTGAAGGTGATCCAATAGATCATGTTGTGATTGAGCTAGGATGGAGGAAACATCATTAAGATCATTCAGAGGCTGAAAAAACAGGAGGTTAAGACTGATATTCTTGATTTCAAGAAAAGAAAAAAAGAATGAACAGTTTTTTTATTGTATGGCACAGCATTGGATGTCATGGGTGTGTGAAGTGGGGTGTCATTCATGTAAGAATAAATATCCAATATTCAATATGACATTAGAATTTTGAATAGAGCATCAATGAGTTTCTTTTCAGTTGCATTAGGAGGTACACCTCGAAGAAATTGAGTGTGAAAAAGCAAGAACATATCATCTGCACTTGACAACATTGTTTTACACTCCTCGGTATCAGGTGCCTTTGCAAGCAACTGAAAAATTACATGTCTTTGAAGGAACTATCTTAAGAACTGGCACTTGCTTACATGAACTCTAGTATCTAACCCATAGGTTTCCACCAAAGATGCAGAAGAGACAAGCACATCTGTGAACCACAAATAGGCAGCAAACTTGGCATTTCAAATGCAATTTTGACTAAGTATAAGGGACATGGCAGTCAAACACCAAGACTAATTTTTGAGGTTTGGAAATGCATGCAGGAGCTCAACTGAAGAGTTTGGGTAAACCCAGAACTTGGTGTGTAGGAGCCAGTGTGTAGGAAACATGAACCCAGAGGAAAGAAATATCACACAGTCATGCCTATAATCTTTGTCAGCAATCATTCAGACAAGTTTTGTTTTCCTTTTGTAGACCAGCAAAAATTGACATCTAATTGATCTGATGGGAGGTTCCTTCACCATATGAACAGTGAAGGAGCCAGCTATACCTTGTCCTTAGCCTTAACTGAAGCTCTAACCAGCCTCATGTGCAACAGAATTTTGTGACATCAATGGAAATTGGAGCAGAGTCTTTGGGTAAATCCATAAGACCAGGGGAAGGAAAGAGCTTAGTCTAGAGGATAGATAATGATAAAGAATGCTAGTAGTAAGTAGAAAAGCAGGCAGCAAAATGGCTGAAAAACAATATTGTTTGGCTGTGTTGTTTTGACCAAATATCATGCATCACAGGTTGTGACACTACTTAGGTAACTTATGCCCTTTCAATTCTGGAACAAAAGACAGAAGAATGTGTCAAAAATCATATTTGCTTCAAACAATCTACAGATCTATCTTTGTATTGGAATGATAATTATTCATGAATAATGCATTATATTCTCCAAGATCAAAGTAGTCTGGCTACAATTGTTGGTTACAAAGCCATATTTGTGCATAATGATAGTGCAACAAATGACTGATCATCTAAAGTAGAGTTCAGCTGGCAGGAGAAAGCCCTCTGGTCCTGAGGTTGCCTTGTTCACCAATCTCAAATGGTCAACTCGTGATTGATAGATGTCAATTTCAAAACCAAAAATGCTCTCTTACACTTGACATAACAGGGACAATACACTCCAAGTTGAACTTTCTGACTGATCAACAATTCAGATTAAAAACATCTGGGATGACATAGTGATTTATCCTCAGTGATTTTGCCTTCTTTGGTGGAGCCAGGATTGTTGTCAGATCTACAAGTTATGTGGTGAATAGACCCTTGAGTGCTTGTATATGGGACCTAAATCTGGTTGGGATTTCCAAGTTCAAGTAAATTAGACGTACTGCATATACCAAATGAATGCTAATTGGTAAGTACTGCTTCTTGCTGTTGTATAAAATCCTGTGGCATACTGAGTCCCAGATCTGCAGGTTCCAATGTTGCTCATCATGTCACTCACAGTTGACTCAAACCAAAGGAGGGTAATGGGAAACAAGGTTGAGTGAACCAAGAACTCATTGTGGTTGCCTGGATATCAAGTGAAGAGTTTGGGTAAACCCAGAACTTGATTGATAGATTCAGAAGAAACTACCTTGGTGAACTGGAAACAATTGTAGTCATAGGCCCAAAGTCATGCCTGGATTTCCTTGTCAGCAACCATCTAGACAAGCTTTAGTTTCCTTCTCTGGAATTAAGAGCTGTATTATGATCACATACTATCAAATATCCATGTAATGTTTGGCCAAGGGAGCCCACAGTAAAACAAGAATGTTGGTTGGGACAGCCTTGCATTAATCCTCCTTTGTCTCTTAGAGCTCTGAGTTTACCCAGGCTCTCTCCACTCAGATGACAGGCCCTCTTAACTCAGACAACTCCTCCAGAATATTTCTCCTCTTGACCAGTTGCTGAAAAAGATCTGTGACCTTTCCAATTTCAATTTCAGCCCTGTGAGGATTGGGATGTGGTCACCTGACTCAACCCTGATTGATGTTGAACAAGACAAAGCATTCATGCTTGGCTCCTCCCTTCCTTATTTTTTTTCATCCACTTGCTCTATGAGATTAGCTGAGTCTTTGTCCATCAACACACACTCAATAAATGAGATTCTTGATACTCTCAGCATTCTCAAACTCAAAACCATGCTACAGCCAGGTGTGTTGCTGCATCTAATTGGATACGTAGCACCTTCAACCAGATTAGAATAATGGCCTCACAATCCAGATGACTGGAAAAGACTCATTTATCAAGTCAAAGAGTTGGGATATCTGAACAAAATATGCTTGTTGTTTGATGCATTATTGTGACAATATCTGAACAATGTGTGTTTCCTGAAAATTCTTTTACACTCATCTAACATGTCCGTTTACAGTCCTCCACCCAAATATGTCATATTGGCCATTTCCTATGGGCTTCATCACTATATGCAAAAGACTTGTTCAAAGTTTCTCAAGAAGTCTCCCAATATTTGTTTATAGAATTTATATTTGTCATATGTAAGGTATGTTACCTCTCCAGTTGTGTATCTTTACATGTGCTAACCATGCCAAAGGTGTATTAATCCTATGTACAGGAAAGATGTCCATAAAGCATATGAGTTTGCCATCAGACATATTGGGCAAGACATGGACAGTGGGGACACTTGGAAGGCTTACCTCCAACTTTTGCATTCTTGTGAAATACCAACACCAGAAGAGAAAATCGAAGCACTGAGAAAAGTTTACTACTGTGCAGTCAGGATTCCCTTTGAAGGTGTTGAAAAGCTGTGGGCCAAGCTGGAGCTGTTTGAGAACAGCTTGGACAGGGTCATGGTAGAGAAGGTCATGACTTACCTCTGGCCAGACTACCAGCATGCATGTGTGACCCTCCAGCAGCTTACAAATTGTATAACTGACCTATGGCCCCAACTTGCCCCTATGCCTCTAGATTGAACCAAGCTTGTTCTTCCTGCCTTTCCAACATTCACCCCAGCAGAGGGTGCAGTTGTTGCCAAATGGAAAGCCTATCTTCAGTGGGAGGAGAGCAGAGCTTACCTCCTCCAGTGGGAGGGCAGTAGTCTTCTAGAGCATGAAGGGAAATTCCACCCATTGTGCATGCAGATCCAGAACACATACTCTAAGGCCCTGCCACACATATTGTATCATCCTGATATATAGTTCATGTTTTTCATATGGCTGGAAACCATTGGTGGCTGTGACAATGCTTTAATGGTCCTAAAGCAAGGACTAGAAGCATACCCAGACAGGTGCAGACTTTCATCTGCCTCCTGGCATTAGTCAAAACTTTTCATACAGTGTTTTATTGATTGATGCATGCACCAAAGTTGTTCAATCCAAGGAAGCCTTCCAACTAGCATTGGCAAATTAAAGAGGTCAAGGAAGGGGTTTGGGCAACTTATCCAGAATGAAGAGAAGCTTATGGGGAGTGAGTTCAGAGCTTACTTGTTGTGATTTCACCCAATTCAATTTGTTGTTCCTCCCCTTCCCTCCATCTTTTAGTATACATTGGTCCTTGATGTATGCTCACAAATGTGGAAATGTATCCATCTGACCTTAGCATTTAGTTATTTGATATTTTCCCCCAGCTCAGCTTTGGGTCAACCTAATTTCCCTGCCAATCTTCTAGGTTTTCTCAAAGACTCTTCCTTTAGTCTCCATTGGTGTGATGTATCATACTTACCTATAAGTTGATGTCATCTTGTCATGCCAATGTTGAGCTTGTGGCATCAAACTTGCTCCACCCACTCTATATGTTCCATTCTTTATCACCTTGTGATTAGTCCTATCATTTCCTGAAGAGTGATATTCTTGATTTTGAAAGGAAGCTGCAAAATGGGGATATTTGGTAATGATTCACAATGTCAGTGTCAATTGTTTTCTATTTGTGCCTTCCTTAAACAGTTCTGATTGATCATTGGAGCATGTCAATCTGCAGATCTGGTGTATGGAATTTCGGATCTTGTGATCAGATAATAAGCAATTGCTTGGCACCTAACCAGCCAAGTTGGATATAATAGGAGGTTTACAATGAATAAGATATGCATGTACTGCTGTGATGCCTTGGGAATGTTTATATTTTCAATTGATGCTTCAGGCAAAGAATGGGTTGATACAAGTAAATACATACAGGACTACTTGTCAGATGGCTATAGGCTCTGCTTATTCAAAAAAAAAGGTGTAGATTGGGTGGACCTAAACCATTCATTATTAAGCAGAAATGCTCAGAAAATATCCAATGTAAACAATCTATCTGCTTCTGCTCTTCTCTTTGCCCACTTTTCTCATATTTGCTCTTTTTACAATGTCCAGATATCAATTTGAGGTGTCCTCAATGCACCTTACTATCATGCCTCTAAATCACTGTCCATCTAGTACCTATCAAAAGTGGTGAGCCTTTGTTCATATACCACCTGAAACTTCTTTTGTTGTCTGTTGAGCTGCATAGAAATAGAACTTTTCACTGTGATTATTAGCCAATTTCAAATATTTGGGTTTACCTTTGCTGGTGGATAAGTACTGATGCCACATAACTTCTTTGGGGCATCCCCACTACAGGCCTTTTGACTTTGACTCAACATGCCAAAGTTGCAAACTTGAGGTCTTTCATAATATGATGGAAGTTGAGCAAAGGAACCCAACATATACATTTCAACAGCAATCCCATAGCCCTCACCCTTGTGACAATGTGTGCAGGAATAGCTCAGTCACCCCTGTTAAACAAAAAGAGTAAGGGCATCTTACTGCTGATTGGTAAATCTCTGATTCACACTTAGACCACTTTCAAAATCAGTGTGGAGGATCACCCTTCCCTCTTTTCAAGAATCATTCCCTTTTGCTGTAAGATATAGAACCTACATCTTCTACCAGATTGGTTCACACCTGAGCTATAGCCTGCAGTGAGGTTGAGGCAATGCATGATTATAAAACCAACAGCCCATTGTCAAATAAACTGCCCTTCCCCAGTCATTGGCTTGATGCTGGAGGTGCTAGCAGTGGGTCCAACTCATCCTCCCCATTGTCTGTCAATGGTGGATGTGCAGACTATGCATGCTCTACATTTTGTGCAACTATTGTCTGGTTAGTTTTGTTTTGCATGTCTTCTCAGCAAACTAAATCTTTACCAGTTCTTGCAGGGGAACATCACCTTCAGACTTCAAGTCAGTCTCTAGTTACTTTCCTAATAATTCCAGAGACATTTTATCCTTTTCTGGCTACATTACTGAACTGATCAATCCTCACACAAAATTGCCCTCAATAGGGAATTTGTTTATCTTGAAGACAACTGTTATCCAAGAAACCTCTCCCTTTGTTGCTCAGAGAGCATGCTCTAGTTCATGTTCTGACTGTTCTGCCATTTACAATGACCAGCATTTTTCTGTGGTGAAGTCTGTGCTTATCAACCAATCCCCTTGTCAGACCTGCCTGACTCTTTCCTCTGCTGAATGGCCAAGTATCTTACCTACATTGATGTCAGTGACATGCCAAAGATGTTTATGTGCACTTGATTGTCAAGACTGGCAAAAGCATGCAATGTGTGAGGCTGACAGTTCATGGCATTGTATTTGGACAGAGGATGAGCTAACCTGTACTTATAAATCCAAGAGGCAGACAATGAAGAGGCATATTCAACTCAGACATATAAAGATGAAGTATTACCTTTGATGTGGCCATAAATATTGTTTGACTGACTTTATTCAAGGCCTCACCCATGTTGTTATTGTGGAAGAACTTTTGAACAGGTATGACCCTTTTAATGTTATCAGTTGTCAGTATGATTGAATTGATCCTGTTATTTGCAGAAGACCATTTGTGATGGTCATATGGCTACCCAGTAAGTGTGCCTTTGATCAGGACAAGCTTCAGAAATAACCAATCTCTGACTTTAGTACTGGTCAAAAGAATCACATATGCTCATACTCTGGATGCACAGAGAAGTACAGCAATGCTACAGGATTACTGTGCCATTGTGTCACTGTACATGGATATCTGGTAAGAAAAACAGCTCCTAAGGTATGTTGCTATCTAAGACATGATATGCTGTGGACTTAATTTCACGTAGCACCTCAACTGCCTCAGACACAAGCCAATGCAAAAGAAATCAAAGTTGTGACTAGCTAGGCAGTAGGAGCACCCCAAATTGGCTATCCACAGCATTTTTAGATGTTCATTCATTGTACACAATTGTCAGGGGACCCTGTCAGGGGACCCACCTTTTGCACCTTCCTTCTTGATCTTGACGCTTGGACGCTTACCTAACACCTCCTCACAACAACACCAAACAAAGTCGAGCACAATTTTCTGGTCACCTGGCAGAATGATTCCTTAGACTTGTTCTCTTTGGATTCTCCTTCTGCCAGGTGAGTAGCTACTGTTGTTCTATTTAGATACTTTCTAATATACTTTGGATTCTCCTTCTGCTAGCTGTGTGAGAGCCGCAGCCCCCAGAGGTTGCCCTTACAGCAGAACAAGTCTCAGTGTTTTGGTCCAGGAGCCCCCTCTAGCTGGCCCCTTCAGGTCTCTCCTCCACCAATTTGCCTTTGCCTCCTTGCTTCCATGACTCAGCCAGCCCCTTCCAGTGCTCCCTTGGATGCGTCAGCCCCTGAGAATGAGGCCTGGAAC
>JAGGAV010015760.1:0-23121 GCA_017657295.1 Termitomyces sp. DKA64
AGCATTAGTAACTGTATAGCCACCAATGTAGTATAAATAGGCAGCCTGTGGATAGCATATCCCCAGGCTAAACAATAGCAGTATTCTCAGGCCTATCCATTGAATCAACTGTAAGCTCCTCTAGCGACAGTCCAACCCTCTGCTGCCTTACTTGCCTCTTGCCCGGCTCTTGCCTGCCCTTTGTGCCACTTGACTCTCGCTTGACGCTCGCATTGCCGCTCTAGGGAAGGAGTCCTGCAGACATGGAGCCTTGCCCTTACAGGTTGTTCAGCCTGCTACACTGTCCACCCCTCTAGCCCACAGTAACCCATCCTATCCCCTACCATGTCCTCCGACTCTTGGTTCCCCTCTACCCCAATGACTTGCACCCCTATGGCAGCCCCCTCTGCCGGCTCCTCCAACTTGGCCTCCAGCACACCTCCTGTTCCTGGAACAGGCCCGTCCCAGACGCCTTTTGAGACAGCAAAATGGGTTTCTCTACTTCAGCAGACTCAGCTGACACTCGCTACCCTCAAATGCAGACTCGCTGCCTTGGAAAGCGGATATGCTATCACTGCTGCCCAAACTACTGAAAAGCATAGTAACACACCAGTGGCCTTTTGTTCTGCTCCTCCCAGCCATCCTAAGCCCTCCGAGTCCCCACAAACTCCTATCGCACCCCCTCCTCGTCGATGGGCTCCATGCTCTACTTCTAATGCTCCCCTAGCCATCCCCCTCACTTGGGAACTTCCTCCTATGGATGGTAAAGCCCCTCATTATGAATGCGCACTGGAGCTCCCCAACTCTCTTGTAGCACACATCGTCAGACATCAGGGGCGGGGCCTTAAACAAGCCCATGACTTATCCGGCTCCCGGCTGGCTGCCTTTGTGGTTGGTCTGGCTGGCAGTGAAGGCCAATGCTTTGTCACTATCCGGGGCACCAACCAGCAGATTGGTGAAGCCCTTGTGGTCTTTGGAAAGCACATCGCTAAGAAGCATGTGCGCGCACCACATAAGCAGCGATCTGGCAACGCTGTGCTGGCAGTTGCTGCGCTAGCCCCCTCCAGGAAAAATGCTCCATCCACCCCAAGACCCCCTACTCAGTCAGCACCGCCTCCTATCCCTATGGCTCCTGTGCCCGACTCTACTTCGGATTCTGCCAAACTGACTCCTATGCCAACTCCAGCAGCACCTTCACTGCCTGCTGGCTCACCTATGGCCCTCTCTACTCCGACTCCAGCTCTGTCATCCCCAATGGTCATTGACTACACCTTTGGGCATTATGCTTGAGGTAATACGGCTCAGCGTGGCATTAACACTGCTCAACACTCTCGCCTAACCTGGGGAAGATGAATACTGTTCGTCGAGGTGACAAACCTAGAGGAGGGGCTGATGTAAGGGGACCGGTCCCTGGACTGTGTCCAACTCTATTCTGAGCTTAGTCTGACAACATGCCCACTCTTAGCACATCCAAACGACCACTTGACCCATCCTATTCCCTTCCATCTTCTAGTAGTCAGCCTTGGTGAGTCATATGCATGGACTTTACTCAGCATTGATTATTGTTAGTCATACTCCATTACATACTGGGGCCTGCTTAGTTAAAGAGCATTAGTAACTGTACAGCCACCAATGTAGTATAAATAGGCAGCCTGTGGATAGCATATCCCCAGGCTGAACAATAGCAGTATTCTCAGGCCTATCCATTGAATCAACTGTAAGCTCCTCTAGCAACATTCCAACCCTCTGCTGCCTTACTTGCCTCTTGCCCGGCTCTTGCCTGCTCTTTGTGCCACTCGACTCTCACTTGACGCTCGCATCGCCACTCTAGGGAAGGAGTTCTGCAGACATGGAGCCTTGCCCTTACAACAACAGATCCAAAGTCTATTTAGTACTGTACAAGGGTGTATGGATATAACTACTCATCTGGCAGAGGGTGATCCAAAGAGAGCAAGTCTAAGGAGCTCCCTGGTCAGGTGTGATGCTTCAGGAAAACTTCTAACCCTAACCCCAAGGTGCAAACTCTAGAAATTGCCATAACTCCGGAGATTGTACCAAAAATGGAAATCCATTGTAAACAGCCTCAATCTCTGGACTCATAGCACATGACCACATAAAAATATGACCAAAGGATAGCCCTGGGTTGAAAGGATTCATCACCAGAAGATGGGATGATAAACATGAGAGGCAGGCTTGGAACAAAGGAAACAAACCAGAGGGTCTGGTATGAACAGTCCCCTGACATGCCTTCACTCAGGAATTCTCCAGTAAGTTTGGAGTATTTGACACTGTAGCAGAGGTGGAAGAAAACTTGTACAACCTCCAAATGTGCAACAATGAATGGTTCACAATTTTCATTATCCAGTTTGAGCAAGAAGCCTACAAGACCAGATGGAACTACAATGCCCTCCAATTCACCCTTTGCCACACCCTTCTGCAACAGATTAAGGATGTTCTCCACCTTGCATCCAAGCAGCCTATGTACAACCAATACAAGGCTCTTGTCACTCAGATTGACCAGCATTATTGGAAAGACCAGAGCAGAAACCAAGGCCCACAGAACAACTGAAACTCCTCTGGCAACCCTGGCTGGCAGCTCAGAGCAACTAACAATAACTAAACCATTGCCCCCACAATGCCTGCTAACCCCATACCCTGCTTTTCCCCCAGATGAGGCCTGGCTAATATAACCTGACCCCCCAGACCTTGACCTCCCCCTCAGCTCAATGCTGCCAATCTCTGCAATGCCCTGGACCCTCTGGACTCCAGATCTGACAACTCCCTGGACCCCAACAATCCTCTGGACCCCACAGACAATTAAGAGGCCCTGTGCACCAACTGGAGGAAGGATCAGCTCTGGATCAATGTCCCAGCAGAGACCCAGGTGCAACAATAGAAGGAAGGGGCATGTATTCTGCATAGTGAGCAGGGCCATTCCACCAATAATGATTGCCCTAAACACCAGGTTATGGGACATGCCATCTGGACCATCAACAGTGAAGACTGCAACTACTAGTTTATGAAAAATGACCCAGCAGTTTAGGTCACAAAGATGCACTAAATCATGGATCAGACCCCAATGTCTTCTCTGCCCCAGCTACTTTCCTCTGTGTAATGGTAATTGCTCTGGACACCCTCTCAGCACACCTCCCCTTGCATTCCACCCACAACCTCCTCCTCCACACCACTCTCCCCTTCTCCCCTGACTCCATATCCACCCTGATCAACAGCAGCACAACCAACAACTTCATTGACAAATCTCTAGTGGCACTTGCTCCACAACCTCCCTGGCAACTTCCCCTTCTGATCCCCCTAAAGCTCTTCAATGGCAATCCAACCTCTGCTGGTAATATCACTCATTGTGTAGAGATGAGGATCACTTTTACCAACAGACAACAGCAAGACCTCTGACTACTGATTATGAAGTTGCATGCCTCCCCCCCTCATTCTCAGGTTCTCCTGGCTCCAAACAATTAATGCTTGCATTAACTGGCCAAGTCTCACCCTCCACCTCAATTGGGATAGCTTGCCTGACCTGGGACCCATCCCCTTCAACATCTCTCCCCACTCCAATGTCTTGGAAATCACCCCCAATGTTCCCCAAACCCCTCCACAGCTCTACTCCCAATCTGCACAATTATTCATCATCAACACCCACCTCAGCAACTCCCCTGCCATCCTTCTCATCCTTGTTGACAGTGGAGCCTCTGGAACCTTTGTTAGCACCTAGCTCAACCTCCCCCACAAACCCCTTGACATGCCTTTGAAGCTACAGCTGTTTGACAGAAGATCTGCCTTCTCTGGCATCACCAAATTCCATCCTGGCTCCCTCACCCTCAACAACAGTTTACAGTTCCTGACCCACCTCCTCATTACCCAACTTCCAGAGGCAACCCCAATTGTGCTCAGACTACCCTGGCTATACAACATCAACTCCAACATTGACTAGAAGGACCTCACCATGTGGTTCCCCAGCCCTAAAGCCTGCCTGGCAGCCACCATCACTCTCCACCCTTACTCCCTCCATGACCCCCATGACTCTGATTTGGCTCCCAGCAGCACTGGAGGCACTGGCACCCCCACCCTGCCTAAGAATGACCAAGAAGAGGAGGAAGAAGCAACCCCACCCTGAACTCCTTTAGGCACACCCTGACAGCTTCCTCCCAACATCCCCCACAACCAGTACAAGGGCCTGAACCACTCCACTTGACCCCTGACAACCCTGGACCCTATCCCCACACTCCTGATGCCTGACACCATTGATCTAGAAGCCCTTGATATCAAAATCATTGGTGCTGTTCTGTTCACATGGATTTTGTAGGACAGCACCTCCATCTTCCAACTCCAGGTCACCCCAACACTTCCAGAACAGCACATCTATGCCAGTACCACCTCATCTGAGACTCCAAAGATAGAGGAACAAACATTACACAAAGTTATTCCTCCAGAGTATCATGAATTTGCTGATGTGTTCTCCAAAGGAAGTGCAAAGGAACTTCCCCTGCACCAATCTTATGATCACACAATTGATCTTAAGGATGGCACCTCCCCTCCCTTTGGCAAGATCTACAATATATCAGAAGTTGAACCCTGGGCTTTCAAAGACTACCTTGACAACATGCTCAGGAGGAGCTTTATCTGACCCTCAATCTCTGCTGCTGGAGCCCCAGTCCTTTTTGCCAAGAAGAAGGATGGCTCTCTCCATCATTGTGTGGATTACCAGGGACTTAACAAAGTCACCAAAAAGAACCAGTATCCCCTTCCCCCAATTGGTGAACTTGTTGACTGCCTCCACAGTGCCAAGATCTACACCAAGCTAGACCTCTGGTCTAGCTACAACAATGTCTGGATTGCTCTGGGGCATGAATGGAAAACCACCTTCCACACATGCTATAGCCTATTTGAGTATCTCATGATGCCCTTCAGTATGACCAACTCCTCCACTACCTTCCAGTACTTCATGAACAATATCTTCCATGAAATGAACAACATCTTTGTTATTGTATACCTGGATGACATTCTCATCTACTTGAACTAGCTGGAAGAACACCAGGATCATGTCTGATGTGTCCTAGAACAACTCTGGGAGTACCACCTCCATGCCAAGCCTGAGAAGTGCTCCTTCCACACTACCAAGGTTGAATATCTAGGAGTTATTGTCACTCCAGATGGCATATGAATGGACCCAGCAGAGGTTGAGGCCATCCTCAATTGGCCCCTGCCCTGGAATGTTAAAGAGGTACAGTCCTTCTTGGGTTTTGCTAACTTCTACTGCCAGTTCATCAACAACTACTCTGGCATTACAAAACCTCCAACCAACTTGTCTGAAAGGACACACCCTGGGACTGGGACAGCAAGTGCCAAAGCATGTTTGCTTTCCTAAGGAAGGCCTTCATCTCTGCCCCAATCCTCTGCTATTTTGACCCTGCCCTCCCTATTATACTCAAATGTGACACCTCTGAGTACAACTTCACCATTCATTATCACTTAGGATGACTCAGAGCAAAACCTGATGCCCTTGTCTGACAACTGGACCTTTACCTGGAGAAGTCCTTTGAGGCAGAGCACAACACATTCAACCACCACATGGTAATCCCCCCTGAACATCTTCATGCCATGCTGATTATGAATAAAGAAGAAATTCTCCATCAAATCCAAAATGCCCTCTCAGACACCTTCACCCAACACAACCCCCAAAACAACTCTGCCAATGTTCCAAACCCTGACACAACCTTCACACTGTCTCTGTGCCACCAACTCCTGCTCTGGAATGGCCAAATATATGCTCCAGACCATAAGTCCATCGTAAGGGAACACTTAGCAATGTGGGATACTTCTATCTCACAAGGCCAAGTGTTGAGATACAAGCAAGAGTCTAGCAGGTGCTAACTAGAGGTGAGTGAGGGTCAAGGCAGAGGCCAAAGGGAGTCGAATGTCACTAAGGGAGCTTACAGTCAGTTTGATGGATAGACCTGGAAAACACTGCTATTGTTTAGTCTGAGGATATTCTATCCTGCAGACTGTCCTATATACTACATTGCTAGGAATGATGACTAACATAACTACTTCATCTGTTGGCAGTATATATGGAAGCTGGGCTAACAATTAATCTATACTGAGTAAGGTCCAAGCATGTGATTCATGAAAGGCAACTAATGGGGACAGAAGGGTGTAAGGCATGACAGGTGATATGTCAGATGAGCTAGAATGGTGGATTATCCTTAGACTAAGCCTGGAATAAAGTTGAACAGTCCTGAGAGGACTGTCTCCTTACATCCATCTACCTTGACATTCTCTAGCAGCACCATGACTACAAGCTCTGGAGACACCCAGAAATACATAAGATTCTTCAACTCATCTCCTGGACTTACTTTTGGCCAGGGATGAAGAAGGACATCACCTGGTATGTACAAGCCTGTAAACTGTGTCTTTGAGCCAAGGTCCCCTGACATTGCCCATATGGTCTGCTGAAGCCCCTCTCCATCAGCCAGGTCCCCTGACATTGCCCATATGGTCTGCTGAAGCCCCTCTCCATCAGCCACCACTCCTGGTCCTTGATCTCTATGGACCACATTGTCAAATTCCTCAACTTTGAAGGTTTTGACACCATACTCATTGTTGTTTGCCAACTCACCAAGCAAGCACTATTCATCCTCTGCTGCACCACTGATAATGCTCTGGAGTTTGCCTAACTATTCCTCAAACATGTCTTCTACAAACACAGACTTCCAGACAACATTGTCTCCAACCATGGCCCCTTGTTTGTCTCCAGGTTCTGGCAATCACTATGCAAGGCACTTGAAATCAAGACTAACCTCTTGACTGCCTACCACCTGGAGACTGATGAACAGATGGAATGAGTAAACTAGACCTTAGAGTAGTACCTCTGTCTCTACATTAATTATTTACAGAATGACTGGCATGCAGAACTGCCTCTTGCTAAGTTTACTTACAACAACATCCCCCACTCCACTACTAGAGTCTCCCTGTTTTATGCCAACAAGGGTTACAACCCCTGACTCACTCTGTCCCTCAAGGACATCTCCTTGCACATTGCCCACAAAGTTGCCAAAGACCTCTGGTCCCTTCACCAGTTCCTCTAGGATGAGATTGATACTGCCAATTAAGCCCATTTCAAACATGCTAACATCCAATGCAAGACAACTCCTGACTGGGCCCCCAACAACCTCATCTGGCTCAACTGACACAATTTCAGGACCCAGAGACCCTTGGTGAAGCTTGACCACAAATGACTTGGCCCCTTCAAGATCCTCTAGAAGATCTTGACTTATGCCTACAAGCTCAACTTACCTCCAAGACTGAAGGGCCTCCACCCTGTCTTCCATATCTGCCTCTTTGAGAAGTATGCTCTGGACCCCTTCCCTGGCCAATGCCTAAGCTGACCCTGACCCATCAAAGTTGAGGACAAATACCACTACAAGGTCAATTACATCCTTGACTTCTGTCTCATTCACAGACAGCTTCAGTACCTAGTCTGTTGAAAAGGCTACAGATCCAAGGATGACATTTGGGAACCCTGGAAGAACCTCTCCAGAGCCCCCATCAAGCTTTGGGACTTCCACCAACAACACTTCACCAAGCCCCAGGACCCCCAGAACTAGCACATATAGATGGCATCAGTGGGCATAACCCCCACCTCTGGATTCAGCAGGGATTCAACTCCTGCCAGTACCACTTATGTTTTCATTTTCATCTTCCTCTACATAAAGCTGAACATCACACCAAGGCAGCAAGAAAAAAATCCTTTACAATTACTACAAGTACAATATACAACTATATGATATGACAAGAAGAAGTCCAAGAAAATTCATCAACACTAAAACCACAACCCCCTCACCCCTCCTTCTCTGAGAACCCCTTCTCCATTGCCACTATCACCACATCCATTTCCATCTGAGCCACCACTGTGGCTAGCAGCTCCTCATGCCTTGATAGTGCCTCCCCCACATTTACAGCCACCTCCCACCAGGATCCAGGGTCCACCAAATTCCACTGTTAGTGGCCTGCCAACAACTATTCCATCTGCCCCAAGCCCTGCTTGGACTCTGGTAGAAGGTCCCCCAGCATTCTCTGCACACTGTCCTATACTAACATGAAGGCTGCTGTTGCCCTGTCCAGGAGGATCCAATGTTTGTAGACCCAGCTTAGGGAGGGGAAGTTTCAAGATCAGTAGCAGAGGCAGTCCAGGTGAAGGTACTTACACAGAATTCTTCCCTGCTCCATGGCCACCTCATTAGCCAACCATCCTTCCTGATGCCTCCCCACCTCTACCTTTGCCTGGATTGCCTGCAGCTCCAGTCCCACTCACTATCCCACTATTGCACTCCCCTCTGGATGGGCCTCCAGTTGCTCCAGATGCCCCCAGAGTCTCTGGGCCTCCTTTCCCCTGCCTCCTGCAGTGTAGACATGTGATTCTGCTGAGCCACATCCCAATCTTGCTGTGTTGTTGCCTGCTCTTCTTGCAACCCCCAGAGTTCCTCCCCCTGTGCCACCAGATGCCTCTCAAGCTCTGCTATCCTCTGGCACAGGGCAGGATCCCCAAACTGCCCCATGAGTGCTCCCAATCCTGGCAAGTAAACATGCAAGCCAGAGAGACCCATCATCATTACCTTCTTATGAGGCCTCTTGCTGGGCCCAGCCTCCAGAGGAGGGAATGCCCTGCATTTGCCCTTGGCCCATGTGCTCAAGGCCCCCTCCTTATGCTTGCCCTGAGGAGGCCCAACTTTCTCTAGGGGACAACCCCCATCTCCCTTGACCTCCACTCCAGGACCCCCAGACTGAGATGCTCCCTCCTTGCACCCAGAGATCTGACCTTGCTGCCCTTTGTCCAGCCATTCCAGCACCCCCTCCAACTTCCATCCCTGCTCCACAGCAATACAGGCCACATGCTGGTCCCTCAACACTGAGCATTTCTTGTGCCATGCATAACATGGAAGGCACACCAACAAATCCTGCTGGGATCCCACCACTGGCTCCTTGAACTTACAAGCCTCTCTCCAACAAGCATGGATCACACACTAGATAGCAGGTCAGTTAGCATGCAATAGGGAAACTGCTCCACAACTTACTGGGGCTTCTGCCCTATACCACTCCATGGTGGGGGGCCTCCAGACCTGCTCCACCACTTCCACAAACTGGTCCACTGTCACCTCCAACTGGGGCACCTGCTGCATGTCCAGAACCACCTGCACCATCCTGGGGCCCAGAGTCAGTCAGGTGGAATGAGCCAGAGAAATGGGGGAAGGTTGGGCAGGCAGCCCCAAGGTATTGGTTAGGGCAGAAGTCAAGAAGGGACCTGCTACTGCCCTGGACAACTCTGTTGGAATTATTCAGTGCTACTCTGGCTCTAGGCCTAACCACTTACAATGTTGATACATTGCATTGACCCTCCTCCAGTCTCAACACTGGTCAAATTCCACCCTCTAAGCCTTGTATTCAGCCCAGACCTCCACATGGTTCTTGTTGGAAAGTGGAGGAGTGGGAGATAATGAGGGAGAAGAGGATGAGGACACTGAGGAAGATATGGGAAGGTAACAATGATAGGCTGGACATGTTCTGATCCCCTTTTATTTTCTCCTGAAGAGCTTCTAGGTGAAGAAGCTATCACACTTCAACTTCAATTCCCATGCCACTGCCAACCACTGAAGATCTCCCCATGCCTTGCAGAGTCTTGATGCTGAAGGAGGGGTGATGTCACAACCCATCCCTGGACCCCCACCTTACCTCCAGACTTCACCCAATTGAGCCCAGCAAGCCCAGAGCATATTCCCCTCCTCCTCCAACCCTTACAACCTTCCCCTACCCTCAGCATTCATTCTAGCAAACCCCAATGCTTCTCTGAAGATCTCCCAACACTTCCCCAGCATATTCCATGATCCCCCTGACCCTCCCTTAGTGTTTGGGTGACTCAAAGCCCCTCCCTCCTCCCTGGAGTGCATCATGGCTACATATCAAGACACTACTGACACCTGGCCAGCCAGTCTTGGGATGCCCTGAACAATTGTACCTGAGACCCACCCCACATGGTCTGGCCTTAGACCTGCAGTCCTGGATGAGTTTCCCCATAGATACTTAAACTATAGAGTAGTGCTAGTAATGGTAGTCATGATATTAACTACATTACTATGTCTGTTTGTCTCTTGTGTCTTTGTCTCATTGTTCCATATTGTCTTGTCTCAATCTTATTTGTCTTGATCTTATCAGTTCCCATCTTATCAGTTTCCTTTCTTGTCTCCATCTCTTGTCTCTATTCTCTAAGTCTTGCCTTGCCTTGCCTTCTCTAGAGTTCCTAGTCTTGTCTCAACTTCCCCAGTTACATTTGACTCTCTTTCTATTGCCTCAACTCTTTCTTTTCACTCTGTGATCTCCAAAGCCTCACACCCTCAACTTGGAATCCAGCCCCTGAGTTCATCTTTGCTCTTAATACTCTGACTCTGGAGCTCCATACCATACTCACTCCTCCTCATCCACTACTCCTGCTCCTCTGTCTAACCTACCAGAGTACTCCAGACTTCCCTGGACTACCTTTCCCTCCTTCACCCACTCAGTTTCACTCTTCTGGAGCTCACCAGAGCATAGGATTATGAGTGTAGACATTGTGTCTGCATAATAAGGGACTTGTCCAGTGCAGCTGAGCCCCCATGGTCAGCAGAACCTGACAAGGATCATGTGAAACACAAGACACAAGCTGGGATGCAGAATTAGTTGGAGTTTTGTTTGGGGGACAGAAACTAACTACAAAGTAGTGGGAATAGATTGAGGTTCTACAAAAATTTGAGCTACAGTTGTGGACAATCAAACATAACAATTGATCATGAATTTTTTGGGTCAAGCTGACTTCAGATTTGAACTCAGCACATCAAAATACATTCAAGAACATGTCTCCAAAGTTTTTTCCCACAGGTGTTTCAGGATTGGGCAATTTTTAAATTTTAGACTATCCAAAGCACTTGGATCTGGTTCAGGACAGACTCAATTGACACCATAGCATGGCTGAGAAACCTGGCAGTGCTGTTTCTGCTTCTGTACTGCCCAAGCTGCTGTTTTGTTGGTTAGCCCCATACAATATGCACTCATAAACTGCCAAATTCAGTAAATGAGATATCAAATGATAATCTCTGAACACACATCAAAATACTTTGCTGCAGCTTCCTTTGATTCTGTGGAAGTGTTCTTTGGAACCTCTCTGTATTTGACCCAGCCCCAATACATTAAATGTTCTGTTTCAGTATATCTGTAAACTTGAATAGAAAAATCCATACTATTTCAATCAGATCAAGCTCACAATGGAACTTTGGCAAGATGTATTCATGCCCCCAGCTCTTAATCAAAATCTCAAGCTGTGATATCTGATTTGCAAAGTCTTCCTGGAGGCCAAGAATCCATGTCATACAACAGTCACAATGTTCAATGGAACAAACTGGAGAACACTTAGCACATCTCTTCTCAACATTGAAACCACACTCTTTGAGGACATGATACAGGCCTTTAGATTGACTATCAGGAAGAGTCATTCTTTGTTCCTTTCTGCAGTGCTCTAGATATGGATTTGATTCAGTAATAATGGTGTTATGTTGTTTCCATTGTTGGCCACCATCAAATTTATTCATCTCAAAGGCCTTCAGTGCATCTGATGGAAGTGAGGCATGAGTTTATGACTGGTCAAAAATAAAGAGACCAGTGCAATCAGAGGGTGTTTTCTCAAAGACATGGATTGTCTTGTCCACTTGAGCCAGCAACTGCTTTGCATCCCACTGCATATCACTATTGGAACCTGGACAGATGATCTGGTGAGCTTCTTCAATCACAGTCCCATAGTATTGTGGTCAAGGCACCCAGTCTCAGCCTTAATAAAATTCGAAACATGAATGAGCCCTCCCTGTCCTTTTTTCTGTAAAGTTGGTTGAACAGCTTTCATCCCTTGGATATTTTCATAATTAATAAGGACCACTTAGCTTTCTAAAATTAGTTTGTTTATTGTTGTTGTGTTTGATTGTCTGCAATTGTAAAGGGATCAAAAGCATGGGAATTTTGTCTTGAATTTTGTTAGCCATGTGATTTGCATTATCCATATGAATACCTGCCATCTGTCTTGCATTTTGTTATCTGTGTCAATACCTTATTTATCATCTGATGGTGATGATGATGATAATCTGGCACTGAAGGTGCTTTCCTATTCCTTAAAGGGCTAGTTACATGAGTATTGTATGCCAGTCCTCTACAGTATTTCATGGGTGGCTAGTTATAAACACTTGATTAAGTACTCTGGCCTGACTCTTTTTCAGCAGTGCCAGTTACACCTTGTAGCTACTTTTACTATAATTTGATCCTAATCAAGTTCATACAGTCTTCACCATATTAAATCCCAGACCATTTGCCACTAACATGCTGCCCCTACTTATATCCATCTTTGATTCCATAATGCTTTCTCCTTCACTTAATCATTGTGGGTAAGGATTATCTCATCCTCTCTATGCCTGGATTCTTCCATTTTCACATGAGCTGGCATCAAATGCCACAGCCTTCTTGACCCCAGCTTCTACAGGCAATTAGCCAGGACTTATAGTGAGGGGGTCTTATCAACTTGGTACTTTGGCCTGCCCCAAACCCAACTCAGTCTTGATGGTTACTTCCAAACCCAGCCACACTATAGCTCAATTGGTTTCATGGGTATAGTTTTCCTCTCCCAATTATCACATTGGGCAACCCTTTCTTTTTCTGTCTGTACAGGAGCATGGTAGTCACATTATGTCATTACATGTCATTAGTGTTCCTCATTTGGGAAGCCTGACCTACAAAGCCTTCCAGTGAACACATGATGAATGGTGGCTTCTCAGCAGCATTGAATAACCCACATAATACATACCATCTAGTATTTTGTTATTTGCATATTCCTTACCTGCAAACAACAATTATAGATGTTAATGATATTTATCAAAGAGATTGTTTAGAGGACTATGAATGGGTTGATGATCTGAGCTCAGGCATTCTAATGTTTCCATTGTGGCTTGCAACTTACATGGCAGATTTGTAAGTCAAAATCAATGTATAGTTGGAACTACAAGTATGCTAGTAAGGCAATGTCTTACATTACATACTCTATACAATTAAATAGGCAGTTATTAAAAGACAGCTCTCCTTTAGGACTTTCTATTCTA
Organism: Termitomyces sp. DKA64; assembly: GCA_017657295.1. NCBI lineage: Eukaryota > Fungi > Basidiomycota > Agaricomycetes > Agaricales > Lyophyllaceae > Termitomyces > Termitomyces sp. DKA64. The sequence continues at coordinate 13,158 of JAGGAV010015760.1, forward strand.
TTCTAGGCTTAGTCCAAGATTTATGCATCATTATAGCCATTCAACTGACTGCCTGTCATGCCCTGCACCCTTCTGTCCTCATGTAGTCATCTTCCATGAATTGTGTGCTCAGACATTACTCAGTATTGATTATTGTTATTCATTCTCCCTTGCATACTGCAGGCCAATAAGTAGTATAATGTTAGTCATCATTTCTAACAATGTAGTATAGGGTGGTTTGCAGGATAGAATAACCTGATTCTTGCTTGTTGCTTGTGCCTCACCTGATCTTGCTGGGTTTCATAGAGTAATTGTGCCCTTACAGGTTGTTTGGTCTCTTATGCTGTCTGCCCTCTTAGCTCACACACCCAACTTTATCTCCTACCACATCTTTCAATATTGACTCTGACTTTACCTCATTGACTTGTCCCCTTTTGGCAGCTCCTTCCACTTAAATGTCTGACATTGCTTCCAGCACTCTTCCAGTCCTTGGGACTGAGCCTGCTGAAAGTCCTCACTGGACTCCTGACTGGTTCTCTACTATGCAGCAGATTACAGCTGACTCTTTCTGCTGGTAATGCAGACAAGCTGCTGTGGAGAAAGATTACTCAATCACTGCTACCCAATTCACTCTTCAGCATAGTAATGCTCCAGTGATTGAATGCTCTGCCCCTTCAGGCCATCCTAAGACTTATTACAGTGCTCTTATCACAGTCACACACCATTGCACTTCATTTTCTCCACTACTCCATCTTGAGGCTGTTGCTACTGCTTTTCTCCTCCAGATAATGGGGAGCAGTGGGACATTCCACTAACAAACCTTAGTTGTATGTCCTCTCTATGTGAACTAGATGTGAAACTGATAAAACACAATTCCAAAACCACATGCCCTATCTGTATCCAAATACAGGGTGCACCTCACCTTTGTTGCCTACCTATGTGTGTGGGCAGCATTCTGCTGTGAGTGGACTTTAAGTTGTTCCACATTGCTATACAAAGGTATATGTACTGACTGCACCAGTACAGCTGGCAAACTAATTCAAGTGATATAGACTTTTTGGCAAAATGTTGACCACTTCACAAAAACAACACAGTATGTACTTGCAAATAAGAGCAGACAAGGAGTATGATAAGTGTATTTGCTTATGGGGAATAACAGTCTTTTTCAACATCATCATATTGTTGCTATCCAAATATGGGCTGATCATCAATGGCCTAGCTAACAATTGAAGCCTCAGGACCCAGAGTTTATAACTTGTCACATTTTTGCTGTGCCATCATGCCTCCAGCTTGCTGATATCATTATCTAGTAGTTGTATGTGGATGACAAGAGGGTTGGCAGGTCTCTCTACAATAGATGGAAGAGGCTAGTGTCTAAGTGAGCAAAAGAAGCTAACCTGTGACTCACAGGGCCAATTTATACATCCATTGGAAGGGGTCAACCATGAACACTGCCTCATACTCCAAAATCATCTGATCTGAAGATTGTTTCCTTCCCATGAGCCTGGTTGAACATTAATTCAGGCCATTAGCAAAGCATAAGAATAAAGTGCCAAGAACCCACACACTGGTTCTGGAACAAAAGGTGAGCAGAATTTAAACTGCCTGATGGATATATCAAGTTGGCTGCTGCCAGATTGGACTTACGAGTATCCATCACCACACTCATTTTATCAATGGGGCTGTGTCAAGTCATGAAGACAACTTGAGAATAGCCCAGCACATACTTGCTGCAATTGATGGTCTTTCTTCTCCTCAGATTTACATGGACTGCCTGGTAGCACAAGTATCATTGATTGCAGCATCATCCAAGATACATTGCAACCTCACTCTCCTAAAGGATTCTTGGTGCAACTTATGTATTTGGAAAAGTGAAGAAAGTTTTGGTGCCAAGAGTCTCAGTAATAAGCAAGAGGTTTTGAAAGTGGAAGAGACTGGATTGTGTCCTCAAAAGCTCCATTCAAACATGACAAAGAAGTACTAGTATGTTGAGTAGACTCACTAGGTACATCTTATGTAAATGAGCATGTATCATGATGATATTGATCATCAACAGGTAAAACAGATCACCAACACTATATCATCTGCCAAGATGTTTGCATGGAGTGTGGTACTTAGATTTGAGCATGTATATGGCATATGAGGAAGTTTGACATGGTTTAAACTCTAAAACATAGAGAATCAATCATACACTTATGCCAATTATATATAGGAAGTGATTGAGTTGGATGGTAGTGATGAAACAACATGAGCCTTGGGATCACTACAACAAGCCTGTTTTGATATCAGTGTTTTTGGGCTCAGTTAGTCAAAAAAGATAGTAGCTGCAATTTACAATGCAGACCCACAGAATACATAACTCTAAGATGCATTGATGCAACATTCAACTATATACCCTTGGTTACTCATCATAAAACAAAAATGAATTGCACATTCCAAGAGTAGAAGGACCTTTGCATTGAGTTTGGTATCAACATCTGAGGTGTATATAGATTCCAGGGCAGCTCACATTGGATTGGTATATATCTGAGCCATGCATGGTCAATGATCTAGGTTTCAGTATAGCTTATCCACCTACATACAACAAGTTGTAACTTATAATTACTATACTGTTGCTTATATCCCTGCTTCATCTTATACTAGATATAACAACAACAATACCAGATCCTTCAAAATTATAGCTACTACATGCAAAACTGGGCAAGTACTCTTTCTAGGAGTTGAATTAGCTGCAAGCCAGCTGCAGATGACCATTGTTAACAAGAGTCTCAATCTTGTTGGAGTGGCAAGTGTGGAATTTAATACAGAGTTGCCAGACTACTAGTATGTTTGTCCCAGTGCTGTTTGTTGGTCACCATGCTCACATTCACATGATGATATCACATTTCTTGGGAAGGGAAGGATGCAGCCATCCTCTCTATATAGTGAGACAACACATGGGAAAGGCTTCCTAGGTGATCTATATAGAATGCCACAACCATTTCATGGGAATTTTTGGGGGCTTAGCTGACACCCTTAAAATGCAATGACTTTTTTGCTGACCAATGCTGACTAAGGTTATGTAAAATTGCTCAGCTTTGATAAGATATTCTTTGAAGATTGAAATTGCAGATCTATTTCTCCAAAGTCTCTTTTTTCACATTTAAACTACTTGATTTTCTCTTTCAGTGATCTGTGCACTGTTAGATAGATAGGATACATCTCATACACAACCCACTACATGAGATAAATGTTACAAAAGCATTACATTTGTAGTAATTCAATAATAACTTTTTTGTAATCCATATCAGCTCAATTTGTAACACAGTCTTGTCAGGATTGTATATTTAAAGAGTGCTGTGCAAGCAATAGCTTGAAAATCAAATGGATGACATTTTATAATGTTATTTCTGACAAATCTCTACAATCAAAGCTATATCACTAATCAATTATGTTGACATCATCACATATTTTGACACACAAGATGTGTATTGACATGTTGATACTATTCATATATGGCTCAGCCCAGTAAATGCAAGCTTGATCTAATCTCATGTCTAACACATGCAAAAAAGTTCTCTTATAATGAGGAAAAAAAAGAAAAATGGAATACCAGCATAAACAAGTATACTTATACAAACTTTCAATCATACCTTGTATTGTATATCTTGGGAGGCACAACACTGCCATAAAAGTCTTTCACAGAATGCTAGACAAGCAGAAGAAGCAGCAACTAGAGCAGTGAATCTTGCTCATGCATAGCTTATCAAGCACTCCAGATGTCACTCAAAGCTTATAAGGTGGCAACAAAGGAATGTCTGCCTGAGGTCTTTGTTGAGAAACATATTCCAGCCATAGATGGAAAGGACACCAAGGTTCAGGGAGAAAGGAATACATACAATGAGGTAGAAGATGGAGCAGTAATAGATGATTGAGGAATTCATGGAGGAACTTTTGATGATGAAAGTGAGGAAGGTGGAGGATCTCTGCATGATCCATCACCAACATACCTAACTAAATCTTTTAGAAACTGAAATCACATGTTCAAGCACTAAGAGTCAAAATTTGGAGTCTGGCACAGCTCCTGGGAAAGAAGATGTATGGATGGCCTATAATGGTCTATCAAATATTCTCAAGCCTTGCAAAAAGGTATGTGAGGGGTACACTGATCTCCATGTTGATGAATGGACACAGACATGTCTTGAAGCAATGAAAATGCTGCTTTTGACCTTTGTGAGCACAGAGACTACATGGATCAAGGCTTTCTAATGTGTTTCTCTCATGAATCATCATGAGAAGGACTGGTCTCATAAACTTTAAAAATGGTGCTGTGATAACATACAAGATCAATCTGACCTGCCTCAAAGCCCTTATGGTGCATGGAAGCAGTCACTGTTAACAACACATGAAGATATTCATCAAGAAATTGTTTTGGACTTACAGGAAAAGCATGTTTGTGCTCAGAGCATCATTGACTATCTGGACCAGAGTGAGGTGAAGAGGGTTCTCCAACTCAAGAAAACAAGTTCATTGGCTATGACACAGTGGTAGGTGGTTGAAATGGGATACAAATGGCAGCAGATATCAACAGGACAATATGTTGATGGACATGATAGAGCTGATGTTATTAAATATTGCCAGGAGGTCTTTCTGCCAGCATTTGCTTGCTATGAAACCCAGATGCATAAGTGGAAGGATGGAAAAGAAGTTCCATATACCCCAAGTGCTGCAGAGTGGCCACATGATATAGACAGTGACCTTGTCACACAATGGCCATTCAAACATTTCTATGTTATGTGGATGCAAGATGAATTAACATTCTATCTTAACAATTGTTGAAAGATCTGCTGGAGAGCACCAGGTAAAATGGACATATCACAAGCAAAAGGAGAAGGTGTTTCAATCATGTCAGACTATGTTTCTGCTGATTATGAATGGCTTCAATCCCTTGATAGCAACACACAGTCTCATTGACTCTTTAAAGCTGGAAAGAACCATGATGTATACTTTATGAATGATGATGTTATTGGACAAGCAAACAGTGCCATGGATATTCTTGACAAGTACTTTGTGAACTGTGTCAAACACTGCCTTGTTTATGATAACACACCAACACACCTTAAACAAGACTTGAGGGCACCCTCAGCCAAAAAATGCCCAAGAATACATCAAAGCTTGAAAACAATTAGTTAGTTGAGGTTAATGTTTACAATGTAGCTGAAAAGCAGGTTTTTAATAGTAATGGCTCTTACAAAAAAGAAAAGGTTCAGATAATTAGGAGATATCTTCCTGATGGTTCCAACATAGTAGATCTGTGCTGAAGGCATAGGGCATAACTCATGGATTATAATGCTAAGACTTTGCTTGCTGACTAAGGCTGACTAAGGCTAACATAATAAAATAAGAAAATAAGATAGAAATATTGAAGATTAGAGGCTCTTTTCAATTTACACATCTTTTGATGTTGTTTCTGAAGTAACAGAGTATGAAAAAGACTGATTTAAGGAAATTGCTGGCAGGATAAGATAGATTAATACAACTGATTATTTGTAACTTTTTCTTCATCTAGAGGCTCTTTTTACACCTTTTAAATAATTTAATAGATATATCCCTTTTTTTTATCATGTATACAAGGTGCAAGAGACTCTATAGGTGCAGAAAAGACTGATTTAAGGGAATCTTTGATGAAATATAAGATAAGGTAATTAATTATCTTTGTTTCAAGGCTCTTTTTTCACACTTCAAAGTATAGAGTCTATATCTCATGTTTTGGATTATTTGTGCAAGGTGTCAGAGAGTCTACAGATGTGAAAAAAGGAAATTTTCAAGCATTAAAGTATGAGCACAACTGATTTAAAAAATCATTTATAAGATGAGATAGTTAATTACTTGCAAATTTTGATCTGGAGGGTCTTTTTCACATTTCAAAGTATTTAATAAATATATATTATCTTTTTAATCATGTGCAAAAGATGCTAGAAAGTCTGCATGCATGGCAAAAGAATAATTCAAGGAAATTTTTAATAAAATATAGGGGAACTAAGCACTGAGTGTTGAAATCAAGGCCTATAACTGAGTGCAAAGGCTGGTATTTGCAAAGGCTGGGATTAAGCACTGAGTTTTGACACTAAGGCCCTAACTAAGTGCAGCAAAGTTGGGGCTGGAACTAAGCATTAAGTTTTAAAATCAAGGCTCTAATTGAGCATAGCAAAGTTGGGGCTGGAACCAAGCACTGAGGGTGGGGACTAAGCATTAAGTTTTGAAATCAAGGCCCTAACTGAGCACAACAAAGTTGGGGCTGGAACTAAGCACCAACTCTTGAAATCAAGGCCTTAACTGAGCACAGCAAAGTTGGGGCAGGGACTAAGCACTGAGCTCAAAAAACAAAGCCCTAACTGAGCACAGCAAAGTTAGGGCTAGGATTAAGCATTGAGTTAGATGTCAAAGCCCCAACTGAGTGCAGCAAGGTTGAGACTGGGTCTCAGTCAGGGGTTTGGGAGCAGAGACCCTGACACCAAAGTCTTTATATAATGGGACAATATATAGAGAAAGGGCCTGTAAGTGACCTCTATATAATGAGCCAATGCATGGGAAAGGCCTATTAGCTGACAGATTATAATGCTAGGACTTTGCTTGTTTACTGACCCTGATTAAGATCATGTAAAATTGCTTTACTTTCAATGTATATTATATTATATTATGAATAGAAGAATCTCCTTTTGGTTTAGAAAATGCTCTCCTTCATAACACAGGGCCTGCCCTTTTTAGAAAAGGACTCCAGCTGGCCAAGGTGCTAGATTGAAATTGCTGATCTATTCCTCCAGAGAGGCTGTTTTTTCACATCTAAATTGCAGAAACAAGTCAATATTCTTTTTGCATAATCTGTGCACTATTATATAGAAGACTGCTTTAAGGAAATCATTGATAAAATAAGATAGGATAAGATAAGATATTTGATCAGTTACAAATATCTTCATCTGGAGGCTCTTTTTACACATTTCAAAGTATTTGATAGGTATATCTCATCTTTTTGATTATGTGGACAAAGTGCAAGAGACTTGGTAGATGTGGAAAATACCAATTTAAGGGAATCTTTGACAAAATATAAGACAAAATGATTGATTATCTTTATAAAGCCCCCAGAGTGAGTTTTAAAATCAAGGCTCTAACTGTCACAACTCAACCCCAGGCCCCCACCTTCACCTCCAGACCTCATCCAACCAAGCCCAGCAAGCCCCAAAACAAGCCCCTTCTCCCTAGAAACTCCTACAACCCCCACTACCCCCAGCACCTGCTCTGGCAAACCCCAACACTTCTTCAGAGATCTCCAACTTCCCCCTGGTAGACTCTGCAACTTCCCCAACCTTCCCTGAGTGTTTGAGTAACTCTGACCCTCTCTCCATCCTTCCTGGCACACATCATGGATATGCATCAGACACTACTGACACCTGGCCAACCAGTTTTGGGATGCCCCAAATAATTGCACCTGAGACCCACCCCATACAGGCCAGTCTAGACCTGTGGTCCTGAATGAGTTCTCCTGCTAGTACTTAAACTGTAGAATGGTATTAGCTATGGTAGTCTTGATATTGCATTACCTGATATGTCTCCTGTTTCTCCATCTCATTGTTCCATCTCATCTTACCAATCTATCTATTTTCAATCTTATCAGTTTCCAAGCTTATCAGTTTTCATCCCATTAGTTTCCCTTCTTGTCTCATCTCTGTCTCTTGTCTCATCTCTGTCTCTTGTCTCATCTCTGTCTCTTGTCTCTTTCTTCTAAGTCTCATCTTGCCTTGTTTCTCTAAGTCTCTCATCTTGTCTTGACTCTCTCAGTTACATTCAACTCTATTCCTACTCCCTCCAACTTCTGCCTCCAACTCTATAATCTCCAAAACATCCCCATGCCCTCAACTTAGAGCTAGCCCTGAACTATCCACAGCTCTTGATACTTGACTTTGGAGCTCTGCACTGCCCCATCCATTACTCACTCTCCTCTGTATAGCCTATCATAGCACCCTGGACTTCCCTGAACCTTGTTCCTTCACCTTGTACTCCCAGTTTCCCTCTTCCAGAGCTTACTGAAGCATAGGATTGTATGCATAGATGTTGTGTCCACCTGGTAAGGACTTGCCCAGTATAGCTGAGCCTTCATAGTCAGCAGAACCTGGCATAATATTGAGACTCTCCCTTACCCCATTTCCAATGTCTGCTTATAATCCTGCATACCTGCCTACTAGCTACCTAACCAATTATTGTGGCAGGCTGGCACCCAACCCATATTACCCCTCATTCTATTTGCCAATGCCTGACCACTATGTCACAACCACCCCATGGTACTGGGTTCCAGATCAGAACCCAATCCCCTATGGCCTGTCCATCAGTCAGGGACCTTCTTTAGACTGGTGCTGCCCCTTGTTATACCCTGTTAAAGGGACTTACCTCCACATGCAGCCCAACACCCCTCTGGCTCCTTGGGCATCTGCCACCTCAGCCCACTCAGACTTTTCCCCTCCAAAACCCTACTATCCCTACCCAATCCCTGCTGTGGCCCCAGTTCTTCTAGAACAACTTGACAGCTACTTCCTCCCATGGCCTCAACTCTCCATTGCTCCTCCAGTCCAAGCCCCACCCTCCCCCAGACAGAAATGGGTTGAAGCCTACTTCCAACAGCACAATGAGGTCCTCCATTCCCTCCACCTCTTTCCTGCCAAATTTGCTAAACATACATGAGCCCTCCTTGTCAGCCTGGGACACCATAACATCTCTGGGACACCGGAAACTTGGGCAGATCACCTTCTAGACTTCTACAAGCAATACTAGCAGGGCAACCTTCTTGAGAATGTCAGGAGTACTCTTGGAATTGATGCTGGCCTCCAGGACAAACTTTATAACCTAGTTGACAAAATCCACACCAGCCTGAACCCCTGTCAATTTGAGGACCCCTTGGACCCTGCCCTCTCCTTTTATGTGCAATGAGAAGAACCCAACAGAGCTTGAATAGAAGCCCCAGCCCCCTTTCCCCTCAAGCAGGAGGAGCTCAATGCCATGTCCAACATCCTGAGGTCCCTCAACTCTGCCAGAGAACTCTTTAACCAACCTGCCACTTGCACCCTGGCTCTCTTTGCTTGCCCCAGGGCCAATTCAGTCCCCAGCACCTGCTGCACCTGAGACCAACCCATTGAGCCTGAGTGCCACACCCAGAAGGCCCCCCAACCCCTCCCCATCAATGGTGACCTTGCTTCCATCCACACTCTCTCCTACATCAACAAGCTGGAGATCCCCAGCAGGAAACTCATCCCTCAAGAAGGAGTCCCCAAGCTCCCAAGGGACTGACCCCCTCATGTCAACCTCTGCCCCTCCCAGGAATATGCCCTGCTCATCCACAACAATGCCCCAGCTCCTCTCCAACAGCTGCTTGGCCCCCAAACTGTGCTCCTCCCTATACTGCCCTAGCCTCCACCTATCCTCTTACCCAACCAATCTGCCAATGCTAACAACCTAGGACCACCAACTCCCAGAGGACCTCCTCCCTCTTGCTGGGCCCTGGGACCACCCTCAGATAACATTGGCCCACCCCTAAGTGGCAGACCACCCAATGGTGGACCTCCAGGCAGCTGGAGACCAGCCATGGACCCATTCCCCCCTCAGTGCAGAGGTAGGAATAACTACTTGTTAGGGGACTCACCTTTTGCACCTTCCTTTGTAGCTAATTAACAAGACAGCTTGACGTTTACCTAACCCATCCTCACAACAACACCAAACAAAGTTGAGCACAATTTTCCGGTCACCTGGCAGAATGATTCCTTAGACTTGTTCTCTTTGGATTCTCCTTCTGCCAGGTGAGTAGCTACTGTTGTTCTATTTAGATACTTTTCAATATACTTTGGATTCTCCTTCTGCCAGCTGTGTGACTGAGCCACAGCCCTCAGAGGTCGCCCTTACAGCAGAACAAGTCTCTGGGTTTTGGTCTGGGAGCCCCCTCTAGCTGGCCTGAGTTGTCTCT
>JAGGAV010015761.1:0-23067 GCA_017657295.1 Termitomyces sp. DKA64
TTGTTCAACAAATCTCAACTGGAAGACTTGATACAGCTGTTCAGGCCACCAATTTTATTAACAACATCATTTCCAATCCTGTCTCTCCTCAGACTGTCTGGAATGTGCTGAAGGAGGAGGGGTATCAGTCTGCTATAAAGAGGAAAGTTCCCATGCTCAAAGCTAGACATAGGCAACTATGACTTAAATGGGCTTAAGAGCATCAAAACTGGACTGTGGAGGACTGGAAAAGAGTTTCCATCTGATCCAATCCTGTAAGATGCAATTTATAGCTGTGATGCCATAGTATTTTACATAATTTAACCAAGATTTTAGATACTTCCAATCCTTCATGCCAATGTCATCTTTTAAAAAGTATAAAATATTGAGACAGTTTTTTGAGCCACTGTAGTTACACCTTTGTCTTGGCATTACTCATTGCTGATTATTGTTGCTTACCTTACTCCTATTACATACTGGCCCACTTAGTCCATAGCTCATAGTCAGTGGCCCCCTCTTAGTCATTTGGTAGTAGTCATTATACTAGCCAATGTAGTATATAGAAAGGGCCCAGGGATAGAATATCCCCAGTCCTAACAATAGCATTGCTTACAGGTCTATTCACTAGCATAACTGTAAGCTTGGCCAGTGCAGCCCCTTGCCTCTGCCTTGTCCTCTTCCTTTGCCTCTTGCTGGATGCTCACCCTTTGCCCACCATGCCCTAGGCTGGCCAACTCATTGCTTGCCTCTTGACAGGAGTATCAAGTCATGAGTGGTGGGCTTGGCTTGGACTATCCATGGCCAATGTTTCCTTACAACAACCAGTGTATATGTTTTTTTTTACTAGGTCCCTCTTGAGATTTCACCTATAGGTCTATTAGAGTTGTCTAAAAATTTTCTAATGAGAAAAATTCCAGAAATGGAAATGATGAGAAAACACAAGTTTTTTTATATATTTGTAAATTGTCTGGGTTTGGAATCTCAGGCTTTGTACTGTGTACAAACCATGAGAAACAAATAATAACTCACACCCCACCACTTGGCTGTTTTCAACCCATCTGTTAATTTTCTTCTGAGTTTATACACTCATTAAAGTACATAACTAGGGCTGATCTGGATCCTCTATAAGACTGGAGCCATGTTTCCATGGAGAGCCTGCATTGTTGAGCATGACTTTATCATTCTTGTCATCACTGAGCTCATGCAACAGAATGTTCAATCCCTTGGCTTGTTGTGCCTTTGCATAGTAAAGGTTTATTCAAGGTTGCTATGCCTATCAAAAAATGTCACCATCACTGTTTGTATCTGTAAGGTCCCAAAGCTATGGCCTGAGCTGGGCCAAAGCTCTTTTTTTAAAAAAAAATCAATTCATTCATGCTTGGCACATAGCACCGCATTGGATGGTACTACTGAAGTTCTATAAGAGCCATAAAAATCCAACTCCCTTGCATACACAGAGAATGAGCTGGCCAGCCTTCCCAGGCCATTTTTGTTCATGCTTCCCTGTTACATCTATAAGGCTTGTGATGGACTCAGGTTGCTATGAGTGCCTACTGCTGGTGGCAGTTGGCTCAGGTTGAATATTGCACCCAACCTAAAGAAGTAAGTCAAGTAAAAGGTGGGGAGGGAAAAAGCACTGGTGCCAATATTAGGGAAGGAGATGGGGTATTGTTAAGATTTGAGGCTTGGTTGAGCCAATGGTTAGGGACTACTTGGGGGGAAGGATGTGCTGGAGATAGGATGTTAGGTTTTGAGTATGTAAGGCTTCAGGCATTTTGTGGCATAGATGAATTTAAAGAGGTGCTCTAAGGCATCAGGTCTGCTTAGTAGGTAGGGAATGGACTCAGCTTTGCAGCTCAGTTTGTGCTGTAAGTGTCAATGATGTTTGAATTGGTAGTGGCAGCATTCAGCAAGGAAATGGAATACAGTCTTGACAGTGAGATTCCTGCAATTTGGACACACTGGTATTTTAGATCAGTGGATACAGAACAGATAATGATTGAGTGGGATGTGGCAAGTGCAGAGTTGGGTGAGGAGGGCACAGTGGAACCAATCAAGTGGTTGTGTGAGGTGGAGGTATTTCTTTGAGGGTAGTGACTGGTCAATGGCATGGCTGTCAGCATAACAGGAGGAACATTTCCATTGGGCTCTCTATTTTCCCAGAAGTGCATTGGACACTGCCTAGTGTGTTGCACTAATACTGGTTAGGAGTGAGGTCCAGCAAAGGGTGGCTGGGAGGGATTTGATGCTGCTGGTGTGACCTTGTGAGTGTAAGGGTGACCTCTGGAGGCTGTGGCTAAGTCACACAACTGGCAGAGGGAGATCCAAAGTCTATTCAGTACTGTACAAGGGCCTATGGACATAACTACTCACCTGGCAGAGGGAGATCCAAAGAGAACAAGTCTAAGGAGCTCCCTAAATGCTTCAAGGAAACTTCTAACCCTAACCCAAAGGTGCAAACTCCAGAAATTGCCATAACTCTGGAGATTGTACCAAAAATGGAAATCCATTGTAGACAGTCTTGATCTCCAGACTCACAGCATGCAACCACATAAAAATATAACCAAAAGATAGCCCTTGGTCCAAAGTACTTGTCACCAGAAAATGGGAGGGTGAGGGTGACAGGCAGGCTTGGAATAAAGGAAACAAACCAGAGGGTCATCCAGTATGAACAGTCCCTGTAAGAGGAGCACTTAACATCTGTGGAACTCCTTTCACAAGGCTAGCAAGCACCAGTGACAAGTGAGAGTCAAGCAGGCACAGAGGCAAGCAAGAGTTGGACAAGGGACCAGTGTCAGGGGACTTCCATTTCAGACCTCCATGCCCAACCTAAGACAACTTCCCTTGGCTCACTCCCACTCCCCAAGGCTTGTTTGATGACTCTGGGGCATTCTCCAGATTCCTGGAGATCTCTGGAGGTCAGTCTCCTTTTTAGAAAACCCCCAGAACTGGCCACAATCCCTTGTTGAGCACTTTTGGTTAACTCCAGACACCTATACAGTCATTCACATGCCTCTGCCACCTGCTGATGCACTGCACTGAGCAGTGGGGATCCTTAGACTTGTTCCCTTTGGATTCCTCTCTGCTAGGTGAATAGTTAGTGTTGTATCATCAATTATTGTTTTTAATCTACTTTGGATTCCCCTCTGCTAGCTGTGTGATTAAGCCATTGCTCCCAGAGGTTGCCCTTACAGCAGAACAAGTTTCCAAATTCTGGTCTAGAAGCTCCTTATAGCCTACACAAAGTCCCCAAGCCCCCTATCTGTCACTTCCCCACCAGGCACAAGCACCTGTGGAATTCTATGTGTCAGCTTGCCAACCCAGACACTCCCTCAGAGGCCCTGGCCCCTCAAGATGAGGCCTGGACTCACCTGCTACACCTAGAGAGTCAGGTGCAATTGACCCAATCTTCCCTCACCCATCACACAACTGAACTCTCCACTCTTTGCCAAATTACTGAGCTCATTTTCCAGTCTCTTCAGGCACTACTAGGGTGCCTGACCCCTACCTCTGCACCACCCCTGGCAGCAAAACCACCTCTGGCAGCTCTGGTAGTCCTCCTGGCAGCTGCAGTAAACTTCCAAGCATGGATCCCCCATCCCATGCTCCTGGATGCATACAATGGCAATTGCTCTGGTGGAGAGCATTTCCTCCAGTCCTGCCTCACCTACATTCACCTCAGCAGAGATGCCTTCAGCTCCAATGCATTGAAAATAGCTTGGGTACTGTCATACATGAAGACTGGACAATGCCTCCACCTATGTGCTACAGGTGTTTCAATGCCCTGGAGGTGTCAGAAGTTTTGCAGATTGGGCTGCCTGTAAGAAGGACTTCTAGGCAGAGTTCTTCCCAATCAACCCTGTTAAAACTGCCATGTTAGTGCTATGTGACTAGGAGCAGTATGGGCAAGGGAAATAGATGCTGGACAAGTATATTAACTCCTTCCCAGCATTAGTTGAGTGAGCAGCCTACCCTGATGGTCTCCAACTGTGCTTCATGTTCTGGGATGGCCTGTACTGGAATACATCAACAACCTTGCTGAGGGCTGTCCAGATGATGAGTGGATCACCTCCTGGTATAAGGTAGCCTGAGATCAGTGGCAGCTCATGGAAATTTGACAGAAGCTACACTGCATGCACCTGACTCTCTGTCCCACTCCTGCCACTGCTCTCTGGTACCCCACTCCTGTGCTCCTGGCACCTGCCACTGCTCTGGCCATCCCTGCACTATGACCCTTGCCACTGGGCATCCCCATAGATGTTGACACTGCCTGACAGCACTGCCCTGTGCCATTATTATGCCAGAGATGCAAAAGACCAGGGCACTTCACATGACACTGCCTGTTGGGTCTTGAGGTATGTTATCTCTCCATGGCCAGGCAGGAGGAGCTCCTCCTGCAACTGTTAGCCATAAAGGATGCTGCTGGAGACCAGATGAGCTGGCACTGGAGTTGACCCCAGAGGAGAGTGGCACTTGCACCCCCCTCCTGGGCCTCTGGAGGAGGATTTTTAGTCAAGTGACAGATGAGATGTATACCTCTGTTACTGGGTACCAACAGGTTTGCTTGTCTGTCAATAGAAAATGAAATTGGCTCTCTTGATATCAATGACCCCAAGACAAAAGAACCTCAGTATTCTCCTCCAGATGTACAAACACCCACTCTAGACCCCAAGCCAAGCTTCCTGACACTGGTTAGGCTCTGTCTGTGTTGCCCTGCCTGGGAATGCCAACTGCCCCAGCAGTATGTAGTACCCACAAACCCCTCTGTGAACTCCTTGTGCCTTGACATGGAGATTGAGACCATGGACACTCAACAAACCCACAGAGTTGCCACCCTCCTGGATAGTGGAGCAACAGGGCTGTTCCTGGATTTGGAGTTCATAAAATGCCACTGCCTGACCACACAGCTGTTTAATATTGACAGAATGCCTGATGAAGCAGGTGCCATTGACTCCATAGTGGATCTTGCCCTCTGCTACCAGAACCATGCTAAGCATGTGGTCTTCACCATCACCAGCCTAGGCAAGCAGGATATGATCCTTGATTTCACCTAGCTCTGAGAGCACAACCCCAAAGTAGATTGGGCCTGGTGTGAGGAAACCATGAGCCAATGCCTTTAGAGGTGTGCCACCTGCACCACTGAGGTCAAGGAACATTGCTGGGCTGAGATCCAAGAGCATGTGGTAATCAGGACTTGCCATGCTGGCCATCTCCCCTTCACAGATCTAGACCTTCTGGACCCCCCACCTCTGGCATTTCCCCATAGAGGCCCTCTATGAGGATGACTGGAGTAGTGGAGGGACCCCAGAGGAAGATCTAGGAGGGGAGTTCCATGGCTTGCATAACCTAGAGTTCATGAACAAGGCAGTGGAAGTTGGAGACTGAATATATGCCATCACCCTATACTCGCTGCCCTCTATTGTGGAGATCCCAGCCAGCCAGACCACCTCCCAGGGGCTGGTCCAGGCCTTCACTGCAAACTCCATGCCCTGGGAATTTCAGGGCATCATGCCTCCATATCTCCACACATTTGAGGACATGTTCTCCAAGGCCTCTTTCAACTTGCTCCCAGCATGCAAGCAGTGGAACCATATCATTGAATCAATGCCAGACTCCAAGCCAGCAAGCTGTAAGATCTACCTGCTAGCACCAAAGGAGCAGTACAAAGCTGATACCTTCCTGCAGGAGAATCTGGCCTCCAGTCATATCTGCCCCTCCAAATCCCTGATGGCTTCTCCAGTTTTCTTCAACAAAAAGAAGGATGGCTCTCTCTGACTAGTCCAGGACTACTGGGTTCTTAATGCCATGACCATAAAGAACTGCTACCCCCTCCCCCTCATCTTTGAGCTCATCAATAACCTCTGGAGTGCATGATACTTCACTAAATTGGATGTTCAGTGGGGCTACAACAATGTATGCATCCAAGAGGGAGACAAGTGGAAGGCTGCCTTCTGGACTAACCAGGGATTGTTCAAACCCCTCATCATGTTCTTCAGACTCACCAACAGCCCAGTGTAAGGGGATGGTCCCCCTAGGACTGTTCAACTCTATTCCAGGCTTAGTCTAAGGATGATCCACCATTCTAGCTCATCTGACATACTGCCTGTCATGCCCTACACCCTTCTGTCTCCATTGGTCACCTTCCATGAATCACATGCTCAGATCTTACTCAGTATAGATTATTGTTAGCCCAGCTTCCATACAAACAACTTGTATGGGTGACCTCTGGGAGCAATGGCTAAATCATGCAGCTAGCAGAGGGTAATATGAAGTATATTAGATATGTAATAGACAATACAAATAGTAGACTAATCACCTAGCAGAGGGGAATCTGAAGAGAACAAGTCAGTGTGGCACATCAATGGGCAGCAGAGGTGTGAGAATGACTATATAGGTGACTGGAGATGGCCAAAGTGCTTGATGAGAGATCATGAAAAGTTCTGGGGTTCTCCAGAGATCTCCAGGGACCTGTAGAATGCCTGGGAGCTGTCAAATGAGCCTTGGATGAGTAGAACTGGGGGAGGAGAGTCAGTGTCAGACAGAGGCAGAGGTCAGAAAGGGTAGTTCCCTAACATCACCTCTAGCATGCAGCATCTTGATGCATGGGGTAGAAAAAGTTCCAGATCACCTGGTCCACTGGTGGGAGGGGATAGATTCCTTGAATGGCTTGGGGCACATCTGGGTGTGTGCACATTCTCCCAGGGTTCCCAGGAGATGTCCTTGATTCCATAGCCTTTCTACTTCACCTTGTACTGTAGTCCATGCCAGAATAAATGGCTGTCCAGGATCTCCTCCACCTTGTATTCCTTGCTGTTGTTGACCACCACCAGAAGAGGTGGGGGTGCTGGGTGTCATCCTGGGATATGGTCTGCTGGAGCTGGAGCCAGTTTGACTACATTGAAGACTGGATGGAGCTGGTGCATTTCCACAGGGAGCTGGAGTTGATAAGCTAGGGGCCCTACCTGCCATTCTACCATGAAGGGTCCTAAATATCAGTGTGAGAGGTTCTTCAATGGCTAGGTGGTCATAATATTGGAGGCATCTGGGTAGACTCAATCTCCAGGCTTGTACTTGGGCACCAGGGTCCTTCCACAGTTGTAATACTGTGCCATGTTGTCCTTTGCCTTTGCCAGCACTGCCTTGGCTTCCTCCTGTGCAATCTTCATCTGGTCTATGAACTTATTCATGGCTTTGTTCTCCAAAGGTCAGGCCAGGGTTTGAAGCCCATGCACAGGTGACATCCAGTGTCCAGGAAGAAGGGTGAAAATTGGGTGGCCATGTGAACATTGTTGTTGTACTGGAGCTTGGTGTTAGAGAGGAGCTCATCCCAGTTGTCCTGGTGCTTGTTGCATGAGAGGCAGAGGTATTGTTTGAGCTCCTGGTTCATGCATTCAGTCTGGCCATCAGACTGTGGGTGGTAGGCAGTGAAGGTGTGAAGCTTCATGTTAAGCAATCAGTAGAGCTCCTGAGTGAAGTCTGCCACAAATTGTGGGCCCTGGTTGGAGCTCCTGGTTCACATGTTTGGTCTGGCCATCAGACTGTGGGTGGTAGGTGGTGGAAGTGTGGAGCTTCATGTTGAGTAGTTGCTAGAGCTCCTGGTTGAAGTCTGCCATGAATTGTGGACCCTGGTCAAATATGTAGGCATCAGAGAGGCCATGCAACTTCCAGACATTCTTCTGGTACAGATTAGTGGCACCCATGGCAGAGCAAGTGGTGTGAGTAGGGATGAAATGTGCTCACTTGCTACAGAGGTCCACCACTACCATGATGGCATCATAACCATGGGCATTAGGGAGTTCTATGATGAAGTCCACAGAGGTGACACTCCATTGCTCTGCAGAGATAGGCAGGGGGTGCAGCTGACTGGAGGGGAGGTGGCATTGGGGCTTGGTCCAGAGACAAAGATTGCATGTACTAGTGTAGGATCCAATATATCAGGACATCTGGGGCCACCAATAATTCCAAGACACCAGCTCTAACATTTCCCACTGGCCAGAGTGTCCTGCAGTCCAGGAATTGTGGTGTTGCTCTACAATCCTTTGGCAGAGCTCCAGGTCATTGGGCACATAGATACATTCCTGGAAAGTCAGGAGTCTCTTATGGAGGGCCCATTTATCTGCATGGACTGACTTGACACTGGTGGTACATCTGGACTTGAGTGTCCTGACTGCCTGAGCAATGAGTTCCTCCTGCAGACCATCCTGGTTCCTCTGCCTGATGTCCCAGAGGATCTCCACCACCACCTGCTCAACAGCTAGGTCTTCCATGGCTCAGATTGTGAACAACTTAGGTTGGAGGAGCACAATGTTACTGTTATCATCTCCCCCAGTGCTGTGGTCTACTTTCTGGGACAGGATGTCCAGCTTCCCCATTCTCTAGCCTGACTTGTGGTGCAGCAAGAAGTCAAAGTTGGCTAAGTAGAGGGACCACTGGGCCTGTCAGGGATTGAGCTTCTTGGCTGTCTAGAAATATTCAAGATTCTTGTGATCCATCCATACTTCAAATTTATGCTGTGCACCCTCCAGGAAATGCTGCCACTCCTCAAACAACTGGATGATGGCCAGCATCTCCTTGTCATGGGTTTTGTAGTTGTGCTTGACCATGTTCAGACTCTTTGAGTAGAAGACCACTAGGTGCCACTTTCTGTCCTCCTGGGATTATTGTGACAGAACAGCTCTGGTGGCAAAGTTGGAGCTGTCAGCTTCCACCCAGAAGGAGGAGTCACCATCTGGGAAAAGGAGATGGGACCAAAGGTGATGGCACACTTAAGATTGTTGAAAGCTGTCTGCTCTGGGGGTTGCCATCTCCAGGCACCATCCTTGGCAGTGAGGTCAGCAGTTGGGCATGATGGGAGAAATCCTGGATGAACCTCTGGTAGAAGTTGGTGAAGCCTAGGAAGGCCTGCACTTCCTTCTTGTTCTTGGGCTCTGGACACTCTGCAACACCTGCCACCTTCACCAGATCCATCTCCATGGCTCCATGCAAGATGACCAACCTGAGGTACTCAATCTGGGTTTGCTGAAACTCACACTTCTCCAGTTTGAGATAGAGTTGATAAAGGTGGGGACATTCCAAGACAATGTGCATGACCTGGTGGTGCTCCTCTAGTGTTTTAGTGCAAATGAGGATGTTGTCAAGGTATATGCACACCATGCCTTCAGCTATCAGGTCCTGGAAGATGTTCATCATCATCATCTGGAACCTGGCAAGGCTGTTGGTGAGTTTGAAGAATATGAAGAGAGGTTCAAATAATCCCTGGTTAGCCTGGAAGGCAGCCTTCCACTCATCTCCCTCCTAGATCCATATGTTGTTGTAGCCCCACCAGACATCCAATTTGGTGAAGTACCATGCAACCCAGAGATTGTTGATAAGCTCAGAGATGAGGGGGAGGGGGTAGCAGTTCTTCACCATCATGGCATTAAGCACCTGGTAGTCCTGGACCAGTCAGAGGGAGCCATCTTTCTTCTTGATGAAGAAGACTGGAGAAGCCATTGGAGATTTGGAGGGGCAGATGTGACCAAAGGCCAGGTTCTCCTGTAGGAAGGCATCAAGTTCATCTTGCTCCTTCAGTGCCAGTGGGTAGACCTTCCAGCTTGTGGGCTTGGAGTCTGGCATTAATTTGATGGCATGGTCCCACTGCTTGTGCTCCAGAAGTGAGTTGAAAGAGGCCTTGGAGAACATATCCTTGTATGCATGGAGATATGGAGGTATGATGTTCCAGAGCTCCCAGGGCATGGAGTTTGCTGCAAATGCCTAGGCTAGCCACTGAGAGGTGGTCTGGCTGACCCAGACCTCTGTGATAGAGGGTGGGAGGCATAGGGTGGTGGTGTATATTTGATCTCCAATCTCCACTGCTTTATCTGGGGACTCTGGGTTGTACAAGTTGTAGAACTCCTCTGACAGATCCTCCTCCAGAGTCATGCCACCACTCCAGTCATCCTTGTAGAGGGCCTCTCTATGAGGGAATGCCCAGGGCAGGGGGTCCAGAAAATTTAGATCTGCAAAGGGAAGATGGCCTGAACAGCAAGCCCAAATGGCCATGCACTCTCAAAGCTCAGCCCAGCACTGTTCCTTGACCTTGGCAGTGCAGGTGGCACACCTCCAGGGACATTGGCTCATGGTCACCTTGCTCTGGGCCCAGTCTACTTCAAGGTTGTGCTCCTGAAGCTAGGTGAACCCAAGGATCATGTCCTGCTTGCCTAGGCTGGTGATGGCAAAGACAGCCTGCTTTGCATGGTTCCAGTAGTGGAGGACAAGATTAACCATGGAGTTGATGGCCCCAGCCTTGTTGGGCATTCCATTGATATTGAACACCAGAATAGGCTGAGACAGTGGCTGTGTGGTCAGGTGGTGGCACTTGACAAACTCCAAGTCCAGGAATAACCCCATGGTGCCACTATCCAGGAGGGCAGTGACTCTGTGGGCCTGCTGGGCATCTATGATCTCAATCTCCATGTTGAGGTGCAAGGAGTTTGCTGAGGGGTTCACAGCTACCATGTACCACTGGGGCAATTGGTGTTCCCATGCAGGGCAGCATGGACAGGGCCTGACAGGCATTGGGGAGCTCTTCTTGGAGTCCAGAGTTGATATTTGTATGTTTGGAGGAGAATACTGAGGTTCTTTTGTCTTAGAGTCATTAATGTCAAGGGAAGCAATTTCATTTTCTATCAACAGACAAGCAAACCAATTAGTACTTGGCAATGGAGGCATACATCTCATTCACTGCTTGACTAAAAATTCTCCTCCAGACCTGGAAGGGGGATGCAAGTGCCACTCTCCTCCAGGGCCATCTCCAGTGCCAGCTTGTCCAGTGAGGAATCTCTGGCAGCATTCTTTGCACCCAACAGCTATAGGAGGAGCTTCTCCTGCTCTGCTGTAGAGAGGTAATGTACCTCAAGACCCAATGGGCAGTGCTGCACAAAGTGCCTGAGTTTCTGGCATCTCTGGCACAGTAGTGGTGTGGAGTGGTACTGTTGGGTGGCATTGACATTCATGGGGATGCCCAGTGGTAAGAGTTGCAGTGTGGGTAAACCTGATGGTAATGGTTGTGGGGCAGAGGTGGCCAGAGCAGAGGCAGGTGCCAGGAGTGCAGGAGCAGAGTACCAGAGAGTGGCAACAGGGGCAGGGCAGTGTGTTGGGTATGTGCAGTGTAGTTCACATTGAATCTCCATGAGCTGCCACTGATCCCAGGCCATCTTATACCAGGAGGCAATCTGCTCATCATCCAGGCAGCCCTTGGCAAGGTTGTCAATGCATTTCAGTAGCATGGGGTGCAAGCCATCCCAGAATGTGAGGCACAGTTGGAGGCCATTGAGGTAGGCTGCTTGCTTGACTAGTGCCTGGAAGGAGTCAATATATTTGTCCAGCATCCATTTCCCTTGCCCATACTGTTTCCAGTTGCATAGCACTAAGGTGGTGGTTTTGGTGGGGTGAATTGGAAAAAACTCCACTCAGAAGTCCTTTTCAAAGGCTGCCCAATCTGCAAAACTTGTGACACCTCCAGGGTGTCAAAACACCTGTAGTGCATAGGTGGAGGCACATCCTGTCTTCATGTACAACAAAACCCAGGCTATTTTCAGTGCATTGGAGTTGAAGGTGTCCCTACCGAGATGGATGTAGGTGAGGCAGGACTGGAGAAAATGCTCTCTGTGGTTGCAATTGCTGTCATACATGTCTAGGAGCATGGGACAGGGAATCCATACTCAGGGGGCTACTGGAGCTGCCAGGAAGGCTTCAGGAGCTGCCAGGGGTGTTTCCATGGCCAGAGGTGGTGTGGAGGTAGGGGTCAGGCACTCTAGTAGTGCCTGAAGGGACTGGGAGATGAGTTTGGTGGTTTGGCAAAGGGTGGGGAGTTTAGCAGGTGAGTCCAGGCCTCATCCTGAGGGGCCAGGGCCTCTGAGGGAGTATCTGAATTGGCAAGCTGAGACATAGAATTCCATGAGTGCTTAAGCCTGGTGGGGAGGTGACAGATAGGGGCTTGGAGAGTCCATGCAGGCTATGAGGGGCTTCTGAACCAGGATAGGAGACTTGTTCTGCTGTAAGGATGACCTCCAGAAGCAACAGCTAAATCATGCAGCTAACAGAGGGGAATCTGAAGTATATTAGACATGTAATAGACAATACAAATAGTAGACTAATCACTTAGCAGAGGGGAATTCAAAGAGAACAAGTCTAAGGATCCCCTCTACTCAGTGCTGGCACATCAATGGGCAGTGGAAGTGTGGAAACAGCTGTGCAGGTGACTGGAGATGGCTGAAGTGCTTGACAAGAGATCACAGAAAGTTCTGGGGTTCTCCAGAGATCTCTGGGGACCTGTAAAATGCCTGGGAGCCATCAAACAAGCCTCAGAGAAGCAGCACTGGGGGAGGAGAGTCAGTGTCAGACAGGGGCAGAGGTTGGAAAGGGTAGTCCCCTGATACCACTGACAGATGAAGTAGTTATGACAGTTATCATTTTTAGCAATGTAGTATATAGGATGGTCTGCAGGATAGAATATCCTCAGACTGAACAATAGCAGTGTTTCTCAGGTCTATCCACCAAACTGACTGTAACAACCCCAGTGTTGCTACCTTTGCTTTAGCTCACTGTGCTTGCCCCTCACCTGACTCTTAGTTGCTTCTTAGTTCCTTCAACTCTTGCTTGTTGCTTGTGCTGGCCTGCTCTTGCTGGGTTTTACCTGTGGAGTGTTCATCTCCCTACACCCAGCCACCTTCCAGACAATGATGAACAACATCTTCCAGGACCTCATAGCCAAAGGCATAGTGTGCATATACCTTCACAACATCCTCATCTACACCAAAACACTGGAGGAGCACTGCTGGGTCATGCACATTGTCTTAGAATGTCTCTATATTCATCAGCTCTATCTCAAACTGGAGAAGTGTGATTTTGAGCAGACCTGGATTGAGTATCTTGGGGTGATCATCTCACATGGAGCCATGAAGATGGACTTGGTGAAGGTGGCAGGTGTTGTGGAGTGGCCAGAGCCCAAGAACAAGAAGGAAGTGCAAGCCTTCCTAGGTTTCACTAACTTCTACCAGAGGTTCATCCAGGATTTCTCCCATCATGCCTGACCACTGTTCAATTTCACTGTGAGTGATGCAACCTGGAGCTTGGGCCCCCCAGAGCAGATGGCTTTCAATAATCTCAAGCATGACATCATCTCTGGACCTGTCCTCTTCCCAGATGATGACTCTTCCTCTTAGGTGGAAGCTGACAGCTCTGGCTTTGCCACTAGAGTTGTTCTGTCACAACAATCCTGGGAGGATGGGAAATGGCATCTGGTGGCCTTCTACTCCAAAAGCCTGAACACAGTGGAGTGCACTTATGAGATCCATGACAAGGAGATGTTGGCCATCATCCAGTCTTTTGAGGAGTGGCAGCACTTCCTGGAGGGTGCATGGCATAAGTTCAAAGTGTGGATGGATCACAAGAACCTCAGATACTTCTGGATGGCCAAGAAGCTCAATTGCTGGCAGGCCCAATGGTTTCTTTACCTTGCCAACTTTGACTTCTTGTTGCACCACAAGCTAGGCTGGAGTATGGGAAAGCCAGATGCCCTGTCCCAGAAAGCAGACCATGGCACTGGGAGAGATGACAACAGTAACATCATGCTCCTCCAACCCAAGTTGTTTGCCATTTAAGCCATGGATGGTCTAGCCATCAAGGGAGCAGAGGTGGAAATCCTCCAGGACATCTGGCATGGAAGCTGGGAGGATCACAGGAAGAACTTGTTGCTCAGGCAGCCCAGGCACTCAAGTCAGGACATACAACTAGTGTCAAGTCCATTCATGCAGATGAGTGGGCCCTCCATGATGGACTCCTGACCTTCTGGGACCACATCTATGTGCCTAATGACTCAGAGCTCCACTGGAGGATTGTAGAGCAGCACCACAACTCCCATATTGCAGGATACCCTGGCCAATGGAAAACATTGGAGCTAGTGTCTCAGAACTACTGGTGGCCCTAGATGTCCCAATATATTGGGTCCTACACTAGTACATGCAATCTCTGCCTCTGGACCAAGCTCCAACATTGCCTCTCCTCCAGACAGCTCCATCCCCTACCCATCCCCATGGAGTGATGGAGCATCACCTTGGCAAACTTCATTGTAGAGCTTCCCAACACCCATGGTTATACATGGTAGTGGTGGACCTCTGTGGCAAGTGAGCACACTTTGTTCCTACTCACACCACTTGCTCTGCCATAGGTGCTGCTAACCTGTATCAGAAGAACATCTGGAAGCTCCACAGCCTCTCCAATGCCTATGTATCTGACCAGGGCTCACAATTCACAGTGGACTTCACCTGGGAGCTCTACCAACTCCTTCACATGAAGCTTCACACCTCCACTGCCTACCATCTGCAGTCCAATGGCCAGACTGAATGCATGAACCAGGAACTTGAGCAATATCTTTGCCTCTTCTGCAATGAGTGCTGGGATGACTGGGACAAACTCCTTCCTGATGCTGAGTTCCAGTATAACAACCATGTTCATGTGGCCACTCAAGTTTTGCCCTTCTTCCTGGACACCAGATGTCACCTGCACATGGGCTTCAAACCTTGGGTCCAACCTTTGGAGAATGAAGCCATGAATGGGTTTGTGGACCAGATGAAGATCACCTAGGAGGAAGCCTGGGCAGCTCTGGAAAAGGCAAAGGATGACATGGCATGATATTACAATCATAGAAGGGCCCCTGCACCCAAGTACCAGCCTGGAGATCAAGTTTACCTGGACACCTCCAATATTATGACCACCTGACCATAAAAAAAGCTCTTGCACTGACTTTTGGGACCCTTCACAGGAGAACAACAGGTAGGACACCTAGCTTATCAACTCTGGCTCCCTGCCAGAATGCACCAGCTTCATCCAGTATTCAATGTGGTCAAACTAACATCAGCCCCAGCAGACCCTATCCCAGGGCAATGTCTGGCACCCCTGCCACCCCTGGTGGTGGTCAATAACAACAAGGAGTATGAGGTGGAAGAGATCTTGGATAGTTGCCTATTCCAGCAGCAGCTACAGTACAAGGTGAAGTGGAAGGACTATGGAATCAAGGACATCTCCTGGATACTCTGGGAGAACATGCACATGCCCAGACTCATCAGGGAGTTCCATTAAAGGCACCCAAATGCACTCCAAGCCATCTGAGAGATCTATCCCATTTCACCAGCAGACCAGGTGATCCAGAACTTCTTCTACCCCACATGTCATAACACCATATGCTAGAGGGGGGGTGATGTCAGGGAACTTCCATTTCAGACCTCCATGCCCAACCTAAGCCAACTCTCCTCAGCTCACTCCCACTCCCTGAGGCTTGTTTACCAACTCCAGGGCATTCTCTAGATCCCCAGAGATCTCCAGAGATTGTTCTCCCTTTTGGGAAACCCCTGGAACTGGCTGTAATCCCTTATTGAGCACTTTTGGTTAACTCCAGATGCCTGTACAGTTGTTCCCATGCCTCTGCCACCACTGATGCACTGCACTGAGCAGCAAGAATCCTAGACTTGTTATCTTCAGATTCCCCTCTGCTAGGTGATTAGTTACTGTTGTATTGTCAATTACTGTTTCTAATATACTGTGAATTCCTCTCTGCTAGCTGCATGATTTAGCTATCACTCCCAGAGGTTGCCCTTACAACCAGCAGGGTGGACCAAACAGTCAGATGTTGCTAGAGAGCTTACAGTCAGTTCAGTGTGTAGGCCAGAAGAACACTGCTATTGTTCAGCCTGGGAATATTTTATCCACAGGCCGCCTTTATATACTAATTGGTGGCTGTGCTATTACTAATACTGTTCAACTAATTGGGCCCCAGTATGTAATGGATTATGACTGATAATAATTGATGCTGAGTAAGTCCATGCATATGACTCATCAAGGCTGACTACTCGAAGACAGAAGGGGATGGGGCAGGTCAAGTGGTCATTCAGATGTGCTAAGAGTGGGTGCATCCTTGGACTAAGCTCAGAGTAGAGGTTGGACATGGTCTGGAGACTGGTCCCCTAACATCAGCCCCTCTTTGTTCATCTTCCCTGGGTTGGGCAAGAGCATCAAGCAATGTTGGTGCCATACAGAGGTGCCTTGGAAGTGCCTGGAGCATAGTGCCCAAAGGCATAGTCAATAACCATTGGGGATGACAGAGCTGGAGTCAGAGCCATAGGCAAGCCAGCTGGCAGTGAAGGTGCTGCTGAGACAGGCATAGGAGACAGATCATCCCAATCAGTGAGTTCTTCAAAATCCATGGTATAGTCATGCATAGGAGCCATAGAAGGAGGAGGTAGTGCAGACAGTGCAGGGGCCTTAGGAGGAGGTGGTGCAAATAGGGTGGAGGGTTTTGGAGTGGACAATGTGGGTTCCCTAGAAGGGTCTGGCACAGCAACTGCCAGTGCAGTGTTGCCAGATTGCTGCTTCCACAGTGCATGCATGCACTTGTTAGTGATATGCTTTCCAAAAACAACAAGGGTTTCACCAATCTGCTGGTCAGTGCCCTGGATAGTGACAAAGCATTGGCCTTCACTACCAGCTGAACCAACTGAAAAGGTGGCCAGCCAAGAGCCAGACAGGTCATGGGCTTGTTTAAGGCCCTTGTAAGGGCAACCTCCAGGAGCAACAGCTAAATCATGCAGCTAGCAGAGGGGAATCTGATGTATATTAGAATGGGTAATCAACAATATAAATAGTAACTAATCACCTAGCAAAGGAAAATCTAAAGAGAACAAGTCTAAGGATCCCCACTGCTCAGTGTGGTGCATCAGTGGGCAGTGAAGGTATGGGAACAACTGTATAGATGACTGGAGTTGACCAAAAGTGCTTGCTGAGGGATCATGGCAAGTTCTGGGGGTCTCTGGAAATCTCTGGGGATCTGTAGAATGCCCTAGAGATGTTAAATGAGCCTCAGGGGAGTGGAATCAGTCTCAGAGAGTCAGTGTCAGTCCCAGGTGGAGGTTAGAAAAGAAGTCCCCTGACATGTGCATTGCCTTGACACATGGGGTAGAAGTTCTTGAGAATGGCTTGGGGTGTGTCTGGGTGTCATCAGTGGAACTCCCTGACCAGTCTGGGTGCATGCATGTTCTTCCAGGGTTCCCAAGAGATGTCCTTAATTCTGTAGCCTTTTCACTTCACCTTGTATTGTAACTGCCACCAGAATAGACAACTGTCCAGGATCTCCTCCACCTCATACTTCTTGTTGTTGTTGGCCACCACCAGAGGTGTTGGGGATGCTGGGCATTGCCCTGGGATAGGGTCTGCTGGTGCCAGAGGTAGCTTGACCACATTGAATAACAGATGAAGTTGGCACATTCCTGCAAGGAGCCAGAGTTGGTAGGCTAGTGGCCCTACCTGTCATTCTACTATGAAGGGTCCTAATAGCTGGTGCAAGAGCTTTTTTGATGGTCAGGTGGTGGTAATATCAGAGGTGTCTAGGTAAACTTGATCTCTGGTACCTGGGCACTGGGATTCTTCTGTGGTCATAGTATTGTGCCATGTCATCCTTTGCCTTTGTCAAAGCTGTCTGGGCTTCCTCCTGTGCAATCTTCATCTAGTCCACAAACTTGTTCATGGCCTCATTCTCCAAAGGTTGAGCCTGGGGTTCAAAGCCCATGCACAGGTGATGTCCAGTGTCCAGGAAGAAGGGCAAAACTTGAGTGGCCACATAAACATGGTTATTGTACTGGAACTTGGCATCAGGGAGGAGTTTGTCCCAGTCGTCCTGGCACTCATTATAGGGGAGGTGGAGGTATTGTTTGAGTTCCTGGTTCACACATTTGGTCTAGCCATCAGACTGCAGGTGGTAGGCAGTGGAGGTGTGAAACTTCATGTTAAGAAGATGGTAGAGCTACCTGGTGAATTCTGACATGAATTGTGGACCCTGGTTGGATACATAGGCATTGGAGAGGCCATGGAGCTTCCAGACATTCTTCTGGTATGAGTTTGTGGTGCCCATGGCAGAACAAGTGGTGTGAGTGGGGATGAAGTGGGCTCACTTGCCACAAAGGCCCACTACCACCATGATGACATTGTGCATTGGGAAGCTCTACAATGAAGTCCACCAAGGTGACACTCCATCACTTCATGGGGATGGGTAGGGGATGGAGCTGTCTGGAGGAGAGGCAATGTTGGGGCTTGGTCCAGAGGCAGAGATGGCAAGTGCTAGTGTAGGACCCAATATACTGGGACATCTGGGGCCACCAGTAGTTCTGGGACACTAGTTCCAATGTCTTCTACCAGCCAGGGTGTCCTGTGATCCAGGAATTGTGATACTGCTCTACAATCCCCTGGCAGAGCTCTGGGTCATTGGGCACATAAATGTGGTCCTGGAAGGTCAGGAGTCCATTATGAAGGGCCCATTCATCAGCACAGATGGACTTGGTGCCAGTGGTACATCCCAACTTGAGTGCCTAGGCTGCCTGAGCAATGAGTTCCTCCTGCAGACCATCCTGGTTTCCTTGCCAGATGTCCTGGAGGATCTCTACCTCTGCCCCCTCAATGACTAGGCCTTCCATGGCTCAGATCATGAACAACTCAGGTCAGAGGAGGATGATGTTACTGTTGTCATCTCCTCCTGTGCTGTGGTCAGCTCTCCAGGACAGGGCATCCAGCTTTCTCATACTCTGGCTGGGCTTGTGGTGCAATGAGAAGTTGAAGTTGGCTAGGTAGAGGGACCATTGGGCCTGCCATCAATTGAGCTTCTTGGCCATCCAGAAGTACTTGAGGTTCTTGTGATCCATCCAAACTTTGAACTTGTGCTGCACACCCTCCAGGAAATGCCACCACTCCTTGAAAGACTGATGGCCAGCATCTCCTTGTCATGGATTTTATAGTGGTGCTCCACTGTGTTCAGGCTCTTGGAGTAGAAGGCCACTGGATGCCATTTCTCATCCTCCCAGGATTGTCATGACAGAACAGCTCTGGTGATGAAGTCAGAGCTGTTGGCTTCCACCCGGAAGGAGACATTGTCATCCAGGAAGAGGAGCATGGGTCTGGAGGTGATGGCATGCTTGAAATCATTGAAGGCTGTCTGCTCTGGGGGGCCCCAGCTCCAGGTGGTGTCCTTTGCAGTGAGGTCAAACAATGGTTGGGCATGATGGGAGAAATCCTGAATGAACCTCCAGTAGAAGTTAGTGAAACCTAGGAAGGCCTGCACTTCCTTTTTGTTTTTGGGCCTCTGGCCACTCTGCAACACCTGCCACCTTCACTGGGTCCATCTCTGCAGCTCCATGCAAGATGATCAACCTGAGATACTCAATCTGGGTATGCTCAAACTCACACTTCTCTGGTTTGAGGTAGAGTTGGTGAAGGTGGAGGCATTCCAACAATCCACATGACCTGGCAGTGCTCCTCTAATGTCTTGGTGTAGATGAGGATGTTGTTGAGGTATATGCACACTACACCTTTGGCAATGAGGTCCCAGGAGATGTTGTTTATCATTGTCTGGAAGGTGGCAGGGCTGTTAGTGAGTCCAAAGAACATGACAAGAGGTTCAAACAATCCCCAGTTGGTCTGGAAGGTGGCCTTCCATTCATCTCCCTCCTGAATGTGTACATTGTTGTAGCCCCACCAGACATCCAATTTAGTGAAGTACTGTGCTCCCTGGAGATTATTGATGAGCTTGGATATGAGGGGGAGGGGGTAGTGGTTCTTCACAGTCATGGCATTAAGAACCCAGTAGTCCTGGACCAGTTGGAGAGAGCCATCCTTCTTTTTGATGAAGAAGACCAGAGAAGCCATTGGGGATTTGGAGGGGTGAATGTGACTGGAGGCCAGGTTCTCCTGCAGGAAGATGTCAAGTTCATCCTGCTCCCTTGGCACTAGCAGATAGACCTTACAGCTGGCTGGCTTGGAGTCTGGCATTAGTTCAATGGCATGGTCCCACTACTTGCCCTCCAGGAGCAAGTTGAAAGAGGCCTTGGCAAACATGTGCTTGAATGTGTGGAGATATGGAGGCATAATGTTCCAGAATTTCTGAGGTGCAGAATTCACAGTGAAGGCCTGGGCCAGTTGCTGAGAGGTGATCTGGCTGGCCCAGATCTCTGTGATAGAGGGCAGGGAGCATAGGGTGGTGGCATATATCTGATCTCCAACCACCACCACCTCATTCAGATACTCCAGGTTGCACAAGCCACTGAACTCCCCCCCTAGATCCTCCTCTGGGGTCCCTCCACTACTCTGATCATCCTTGTAGAGGGCCTCTCTATGGGAGAATGCCAGGGGCAGAGGATCCAAAAGGTCCAGATCTGCAAAGGGGAGATGACCAGCATGGTAAGCCCAAATGGCTGTGCACTCTCAAGCCTCAGCCCTGTGCTATTCCTTGACCTAGGTGGTGTAGGTGGTGCACCTCCAGGGGCACCAGCTCATAGTTACCTCACTCTGGGCCCAATCTACTTTGGGGTTGTGTTCCTGGAGCCAGGTGAAGCCCAGGATCATATCCTGCTTGCCTAGGTTGGTGACAGCAAAGACTGCATGCTTGGCATGGTTCTGGTAGCAGAGGACAAGATCAACCATGGAGTTGATGGCACCTGCTTTGTTGGGCATTCTGCTGATATTGAACACCAGAATGGGCTTGAAGAGCAGCTGCACAGTCAGGTGGTGGCATTTCATAAACTTGAAATCCAGGAATAGCCCTGTTGCTCTACTATCCAGGAGAGCAGTGACTCCATGGGTCTGCTGAGTGTCTGTGGTCTCAATCTCCATGTTGAGGCATAAGGAGTTTGTGGAGGGGTTTGTGGCTACTACATACCACCAGGGGCCAGCATTCTCAGGTAGGGCAGCATAGGCAGAGCCTGACTGGCTCCAGGGAGCTCAGCTTGGAGTTCAGAGTGGGTGTTTGTACATCTGGAGGGGAGTACTGAAGTTCTGTTGTCTTAAGACTGTCAATATTGAGAGAGGCAATTTCATTTTCTATCAACAGACAAGCAAACCTGTTAGTACCCAGTGACAGAGGCACACATGTCATTTGTTGCTTGCCTAAAAATCCTCCTCCAGGCCTGGGAGGAGGGCACAAGTGCCACTCTCCTCTGTCTGCTCATCATCTGGATGGCCCTCTGCAAGGTTGTCAATACATTCCAGTAGTGCAGGATGCAGGCCATCCCAGAATGTGAGGCACAGTTGGAGACTGTCAGGGTAGGCTGCCTGCTCAACTAACACCCAGAAGGAATCAATATACTCATCCAGCATCCTTTTCCCTTGCCCATACTGCTCCCAGTCATGTAGTGCTAAAGTGGCCATTTTGGCAGGGCCAATTGGGAGGAACTCTGCCCAGAAGTCCCTTTCAAAGGTGGCCCAGTCAGCAAAACTTCTAACACCTCTAGGGCATCAAAACATCTGCAGCACATAGGTGGAGGCATGTCTGGCCTTCATGTATGACAGGACCCAAGCTATTTTCAGTGGGTTGGAGTCAAAGGCATCTCTGCCAAGGTGAATGTAGGTGATGTAGGACTGGAGGAAATACTCTCCACCAGACTGACTGCCATTGTATGCATCTGGGAGTACAGGACAGGGGATTTGTGCTCAGGGATTTACTGGAGCTGCCAGGGGAACTACTGAGGCTGCCAGGGGTGTTCCCATAGCCAGGGGTGGCACAGAGGTGGGGGCAGGTGCTCTAGCAGTTGCTGAAGGGACTGGAAAATGAGCTCAGTGGTTTGGCAAAGGATGGAGGGTTTGGTTGTGTGATGGGTGAGGGAAGATTGGGTCAATTGCACCTAGCTCTCTAGGTGTAGCAAGCAAGTCCAGGCCTTATCCTGCAGGGCTGGGGCCTCTGAGGGAGTGTCTGGGTTAGCAAGCTGAGACATAGGATTCCACAGGTGCTTAAGCCTGGTGGAGAAGTGACAAATAGGGGGCTTGGGGATTCTGTGTGGCTATGAGGGGCTTCCAGGCCAGGATTTGGAGACTCGTTTTGCTGTAAGGGTGACCTCTGGGAGTGACAGCTAAATCATGCAGCTAGCAGAGGGGAATCCAAAGTATATTAAAACAGGTAATTGACAATACAAATAGTAACCAATCACCCAGTAGAGGGAAATCCAAAGAGAACAAGTCTAAGGATCCCTGCTGCTTGGTGCAGTGCATCAGCAGGCAGTGGAGGCATAGGAACAACTGTATAGACAACTGGAGTTGACTAAAAGTGCTCACTGAGGGATCACAGAAAGTTCCAGGGGTCTCTGAAGATCTGTAGAACACTCCAGAGACATTAAACAAGCCTTGGAGAAGTGGAATCAGTCTCAGAGAGTCAGTGTCAGTCTAGGGCAGAGGTCAGAAAGGAGGTCCCCTGACAGCCCTGCTCCTAATGCCCAACAACATGTGCAACAAGAGAGTTGGGGAGCTTGAGGGTGCATTCATAGCAAGGGGCTTTACCATTGGTAGGGGGAAGGTCCCAAGCAAGAGGGATAACCAGGGGAGTATTAGAAGTAAAGCATGGGACCCATTAAGGATTACAAGAGGGGGGCATGGTAAGAGTTTGTGAGAACTTGGAGGGCTTAGGGGAGCCAGGATGAGCAGAACAATGAGCTACTGGAGCACATTACTATGCTTGTCAGCAGTTTGGGCAGCAGCAACCACATGTCCCAGTCTCCAGGGTGGCTAGTCTGCATTTGAGGGCAGCAAGTGTCAGTTGCATCTGCTGTAGAGTAGAGGCCCAATTGGCAGTCCAGTGAGGTGTCACAGTGGGACCCACCCTAGGGACAGGAGGCATGCTGGAGGCCTGGTTGGAAGGGCAAGCAGAGGGTACTGCAGTAGGAGTACAAGTCATAGAGGTAGGGGAAGACCAAGAGTCAGAAGACATAATAGGGGATTGAGTTGGGTACTGTGGGCTAGAGAGGTGGACAGTGTAGGAGGCTGAACAACCTGTAGGGGGAGCACTCAATGTCTGCAGAAGTCCTTCTACAAGGCTAGCAAGCACCAGTGACAAGTGAGAGTTGAGCAGGCACAGAGGCAAGTAAGAGTAAGACAAGGGACTAGCAGGGTGGACTAAACAGTCAGATGTCACTAAAGAGCTTACAGTCAGTTCAGTGTAGAGGCCAGAAGAACACTGCTATTGTTCAGCCTGGGGATATTCTATCCACAGGCTGCCTTTATATACTATATTGGTGGCTGTGCTAT
>JAGGAV010015762.1:0-22983 GCA_017657295.1 Termitomyces sp. DKA64
TGCATTCGTATTCAACTGACCTTTAGTCGCTGGTATATATTCCTCGAAGGCCATGGCTATTTCATTTTGCACATCAGAGAAACGTTCTACGAGACTACGAGTGAGAGATGATTTGATGGCTTCAATATGGTAGGTGTCGTAACGGACTTCGGGTCCTATGGTGTATGACATTTGCATCATCTTGGATGCAAATGAGTGAAAAGATGTTCATGATGGTTGAATTTATAATAAAAAAAAGAATGCATACATACGTCGATGATGGCTTCTTGGAAGCTGATATGATCGTCTGCCGCTTTCCGGAGCTCGTCGATCATTTGACGACCACTCACAACTACTGTCCATTTGGATACACCTGGAATCTTGAACGCGGCCCCGCGGTACTATAGTGACTTTCGTTACGCCGGGCTGTAGACCAGACATGGAGATTCAAATGCCTACCTTGCTGTACCCCTCCTGGATCAAATCACGAGCATTGTAAAGAGCCTTATAAGCTCCTATGTATGAAGATAGGGTCTCAGACTCTCCAATAGTCGGAATTTTACTGAGCTAACGAAGGATGACCGCGGTTGAAGGGTTATGTGTACTGGTCGACTTACAACCCTCCTATCCACCCATGCTTTGCGGATGTTTGACGCAACATAGAGTGAAGAAAGAACGATGGCAGTTATCACTAGAGAATAGGTTGTCTTTTCCATGAATGAAAGCGAAAGAGATCGTGCTTAGAGGACCACCGCTACCGCTATTTAACGTCTCTCAGGTGCAGGCCCATGCACGTCATTTCCATATCCCATAAGCCGAGTTACGTGGTGGTAGATAGTCTTTCTGCCGAAGAAGTAGAGACACCTGCCATACTCTCTATGGCATGTGAAAGGACACCGAAACGCAAAATAGATCAGCGAACCTTGCCAAAAGAGGATGACAGCCCTAACGGTGCACTTCAGCGAGTGGAGTCTTTCGTACTCAATGTTATAAATTTTCACGTATTACCGAAGGTGCGCCGCCCTGATTGCAGTAGAATGGACGACAAAAGGAGGCAGTATACCAAACTCGAACAGGATCCGGAAGCAGACTCAGGAAGACCCGCACCGTAGTGACTCCAAAGGATCCATTTGGGAATTTCTTTATATATGGTATGATACAATGGTTTCTTCCTCGGCATCCGTTTGTTTCGGCGAGTTGTCTAGAAGTAAACGCTGAGAATAAGGTGAAGTACAAAATTACTTATTCGGTGCTTAGCATGTCTTCGAGGACGGACTCGTCATGGTTCTTTTTTAGCTCGTAGATGAAGTCTTGCAACCCGTCACCTTCAAGGACAGAACCGAGATTTTTGAGTGTCAGTCCTATCCGGTGGTCCGTGACGCGCTCCTATCGGAAACCAGAAACTTATTGTCAAGATACTTATTCACGTTGTAGATAGGAACGGGAAGCCCAGATACGGTTAGAAAATGAAAAAAGGGGGATGTACCTGAGCAAAATTATATGTGCGGATTTTTTCGCTTCGATCCGCGGTGCGCACAAGGCTTTGGCGTGTGGCGCGCCGTTCGGCAATTTCACGTGAGAGTTTTATATCCATTAGACGGCTGCGTAGGACCGTAAAGGCGCGGCGTCGATTCTGTGCGGATATGTGTTAGTAGACGATGTTTGACTAAGAGTGTATAGTGAGGATGAGCGAACTTGGTGTTGGCTTCGTTCATCTTGCATGGAGACGGTGATACCGGTGGGAGTGTGCGTGAGGCGAACTGCAGATTCGGTTCTATTAACATGCTGTTGAAACCAAATTATGTGTCAGGCCTCGAACGAGGCGGGGAGTTATAGGGCAAACCTGGCCACCCGCACCACGGGCTCGCATGACTTCGACTTTAACATCATCCATAGAAAAGAGTTCTTCTGTCGTGTCCAATTCTTCCATAAGAGGAAGAACCTAGAGTAAGATAAAATCATCCACGAAAAACAATTAGCACAACGAGGAAACGCACGATGACTGCAACGGTGCTCGTATGCACCCTCCCACTAGCCTCCGTTGCTGGTACGCGTTGAACGCGATGCACACCACTCTCCCAGCGCAAGGCATCATATGCTCCTTCTCCCTTAACCTCCACGATTGCGTCTTTGATCCCTCCGCCTTCATTCTCATTTTGGGAGACCACGGCCGTCTGCCACTGCCGCACGTTCGCAAGGCGAAGGTACATCCGTAGCAAGTCAGAGAGGAAGAGGGATGACTCGGAGCCACCAACTCCGGATTTGAGCTCAAGCATTGCGGAGAGGTTTGCAGTGCTGGATGGTGGAATGAGCAGAGAGGGAATGGTGGTCTCAATAAGAGAGTTGAGAGAGGTGGAGAGTTCTTTGTGTTCCTCAGTAGCAAGGGCGCGCATGGTCTCGTCTGGGTCACCGAGGAGAGCATTCGTCTCTTCAAGGAGCTTTTTGAAGATTGAATATTACGGAGAGTGAGCAAAAGTAAATGATCAGACCTGGCGTGTCTTCACCAATTGGTCCCAAGCGTCTTGGAGAGGCTCTGTCTGCTTGAGCTGCTTAAGTCGCGCAATGTCTGAAGGAGAAGACATATCTTCGGAGAGCTGCAGCCTTGTTAAATATGTCATGTTACAATATGTGCTCATACCTCTGAAGTTAGGCGTTTACGGTCCTCCACGCGTTTCTCGAGAATTCTAACGAGTCGCACATTCTTTGAATCGGCAGCAGGTGGTGGCGTGCGTGAAGCAAACCGCACTAGAAATGGATTACGCGCTTGTAGACGAAAACATCGTGAAAGAGAAAACATAAGGATGCACCTGCAAACAAATGAAACTTGCAATGGTCGCCTCCCTACATTCTACAAAATGTCTTCTAAACAAGTCTTCTAAAAAATCCGAACGCTTAAAACAATAAAGTATTGACTGTCTTCCATCTTTCGACGTTACTGGTCTCGCTGTGTTCCCTATCGGTTGCTTCCCGACTGCAACCGATCCTGCTCCTGCCATAGGGCAACGTGAGGGCAATTGCTGAACTCGCGTCTTTATCTTTATTCCCCACCGTTTGAAGTAACGCCTTAGAGTTCTTACCCATTACTTCTATTCTTCAAAGCTATTTGTGCTGAGTGTCGTTCACCAGGCGCCATTGAACCATGTATATTGTCGAGCATATCCATTGCCTTGTTTATGATTACTAATCTCGTGTTCAAATGTGGTATATTATCCTTCCGTACGTTCTAAATAGATTACTTCCATCGGAGATCTAGTAACCATTATATATAGCAACAGGCAAAATTACAGCGCAAATTGAACCCGCTCATTTGGAATGTACCTCATTCATTCTTCTCTTGATCCCGGCTAGACACAGTAGTCTCGTCATGCCCATCTTCATGGTCTAAATCGGTTTCAATCATCGGTCCTTTCTTATGGCCGACAATTCCTACGCCGTGGAAGAATAATATTGAGATCAAGATTGCTAGCCAAAAATCAGCCCTGATCAGACAGCTCTAGTTGGCAGTATAACAGAAATACATACATAGCACACCGAACGCGAAAGAACCCCACTGTGCCGCCTGATAGCTGGCAAGGGGTGGTGATGCTATGACTGCTGGATCGCCCCGAGACTTTTGCTGTGTTACTCGGTTGAAAATGATAGTTGTCACAGTAACTCCCAGAGACGTCCCTAACTGTACTCGGATGCGTCAACGTCTGCAATGAGCTACAATAGCACCGTTGTATTGTACCGTACCTGCGTCATCGTTTGGAACAGAGCTCCGGCGAGGCTTTGTTCATGTGGCTCGGCGACCTTTGCAATGAAAAGTGTTCCCGAAGCAAAAACGAAATCTGCGCCGAAGACCGTTATGACGGCACTAGGGAAACCATAAGCCCAGTACGTAGCATTGGGATCGATGATGGCGAAAAGAAAACATGCTAGTGAAGTCCCCAACGTGCCCAAGGCTATGAAAGATACCAGTTGTTTGAAAGGAATGAGCGGATGTAGTTCAATCACGTACCGAGAAGAACAACGATTGGTACATCTGCAACGACAGCAGCGACGAATATATTGCAAAGAACACCAGAGACGAACATTGGCAGGACGCGAATAACGGTGAGGATAGGCGAGTAGCCGCAGTAATCCTGGTAGTAGAGTTGGGCCCAGAAGCCCCATGCGAGAAAGGCGCACCACTCTAGGAGCGCGATTAACATCATTGCCGCAAACCGGCCTTTCGCGCGCGTCCAAAGGGAGACCTTCATGAGAGGCGGCGGGGAGAGCCATAAACGGGAGGTTGTCCAAGGGGTGGATAGCTGCGCCATGTCTGCGTTTTCGTCATAGTTTCTCTGCTGTTCTTCACGTTGTGCTTGTAGTTTCTCGAGATGCGCCTGCCAGAAGATGAAAACCACGACCAAGAAGACACCCACGATCAGCAGCACGATTATATCTATAAGGTGACGTTTCGAGTTCTTCCACTTAATCCATCAAGGATAATTGACATAATGACGTACATGGTGTTTTCCATCCATGCGGCGCGATCTCGCCCTGTGCTAGCACGAAGATGATGAGCACGAGGCCAGCAGTGATAGTGAATGCGCCAAGCCAGTCTACGCGTCTGTCCTTCTCCTGAGAAGGGAGATCAGGGTCAAAGGAGATGATGCCACCAATGAGACAGAGTATCGTGAGTCCCGTCTCCAAAAAGAAGGGAGATCTCCAGGACTTCCTGTGCAGTGAGAACTTCGTGAGTATGATCATAAATTGAAAGAGGAAGCACAAACCCACTTAGTCACCTCAGTGAGGACTCCGCCGAGGGCCATGCCAAAAGCTGCACCGACTGGTGCACCTGCTGCAAAAGTGGAAAATGCGATGGAACGAGCACGTGAGGGAGGAAACGCATGTGCTAGAATGCCCAACTATAGATGCAAACTTGAGTGCCGAAGGTAAATAAGCTTGAACAACGCGCTACTGACTGATGCAGGAATAGTCGCAGCAGCGCCGATTCCTTGGAAACCTCTTAGTATATCGAGTATCATCGAATCTGTTCAAAGTCTTATAAGTTAACTATGTCGGGAAACCAAGAGGCTGACCCTGGGCGAAACTACATCCCAGCGTGAATGCAGCAAGCATGATCGACCCTATCGTGAAGACTTTCTTTCGACCATACAGATCTGCAAGCCGACCGCAGACAAGTAGCAAGCATCCCTATGAGGTGATATGTGAACGCGGCTTTGCAAGAACTGTGATATTATATATAGTCGGGACGCACCGAACTCAAAGGGTAGGCTGACACCAACCACTGAAGCTGTATCTCCGCGATGTCGAAGTCGCGGCCAACGGTGGATAAAGATATTGATACCGATGTGTTATTTGCGCTCTATATACGCGGCAATCAAGAAGTTTAGGACCCGAGTAAAGACAGACAGGGGCAGAACACTCACATTCACTATCATAGCAAAAGTGCATGTCAGCACCAAGACGACCGACTTCAACGTGCTTCTGGATGGGCGCGCATCATGTACGGACTCCATGTCGAGTCCTGGATTGCCATCCTTGTCGCTGGTGACACTGGGGGAAGGTGACATGGGAGCAAGGAGACAAGGAGGTGCTCGGATTTGGACATCCTAAAGTTGATCCATGGAATATGTAATTTTCGACGGAAACTTGAGACGAACGGGGCTAGCGATCGCGAATCTATATTGATCCGTGATCAGATGATTAGATCTTCATGATCCGTCCTCGTACATACTTGGAATCTCTTCGAGTTTGAAATTTGATAGAGCGCGAAATCATTTCGGTCTTGATAATTGAGAACTTTTGTTCCTAATAGCGAGAGCAGTGGGCATCAAACACAAAGGATAAAGGATTTTTGGAAGAAGCTCGATGAAACGCACCCACGAGGCCCGCGATCTACCGATTTGCAGTGTCAGCCTCTATCATCAAACTAAATGTACGCCCAATGTGACACCCGTACGTATAGAAAGTGCCTCGTGGGAATCGCTATTTAGTATTTAGGGTACTCTGAGTCATCGATACCTGCAACAAGCAATGGTCATGATTTAGAACGACCAGGTGGCATTTCTCTTATTCTTCGTACATAAATTGCAAACATCTTGCGGATGCTTCGAAATTTGTAAATCAGCACACATTATAGAGTTATTCCGACAGTCTCTGTACAGTAACGAGGGTGCAATGGCCTCGTGGACCGTAGGCTTATATGACTTGACAGCATGAAATAGAGTTTCAGCCTTGTCAGATCGTTCGTCAATTCGCTTGGTCTGAGGTAAGGAAGGAGTACTCAAGGAGTGCTTGGCCTGCTTTTTCCGATAGTAGCTAGTCACGTCTGCACTCTATAGTGTTGAACCTGGCCCTACCTTGCCTTCTTCTTGGTCAAGTATTCGCCTTGGCATGCTCGACACAGCATGCCTACACCAGTGATGTCGTTAACATATTCTGGACAACTTTTCTGTGTGCAATCGAGAGACAATGCCATCGATTGCCCTTAGAACTATGGCTTCAACTTTGAGAGTCATGATCTCACAACATCTCAACTCTTAGATGCTTACTGATGGTTGACCGGAAGTATGAATATATACCAAGATGTGAAAGTAAAAACGAAATACTATCTGTAATGTAGGAAGCGTTATTCAGCCTCCAAGGAACCGGTGTCTTCTAGCTCATAGCGGAACATGGATATCGATTACTGGCTCAAAATCGTGCGCACGAAAGACTCATAATTGACGTTGCCGTCCCTTGAATATAAACAGAGATAAGAATCAGCAGGCATTCACCAAAAGGAACAGGAGTGGCGGCGGCGAAGGATTTAGAATGTTGGTTAATAGCGGACTTACGGGCCAATCTGCACGCTTTTCAACAACTCATCAACTTCTTCATCCGTCATCTTTTCTCCCAGCTGCGTAAGGACGTATCTCAGCTCTCCTGCACCAATGAAGCCATTCCCTTCTTTATCAAACACCTGAAATCCTCGGATAAACTCCTCTGTATATTATAGGAGACGCGGCAAAGACGCGTGGTTAAGAATTAGTTGGTGTGATTCTTGTTAAGGAGTGGGTTGACCTGGTGTACCAGCGGGCTTAAACCCGTCAGGGCGATTAAGAATTTTCAAGAACGTTGTGTAGTCAACTGAAAGGGATTGGCGGGTGTGGAAGGTTGAATGAGCGAAAACACTTCTCAGGAGTTACGGCTCACCATCGCGCGGTGCCCCTGCGACGATCTCTGCCACTTCTGCTTGGGTTGGATTCTGCCCGAGAGCACGAAGGAGATCTCCAAGAGTCTCTCGTGGAACTGCTCCTGTTCCGCGCTTGTCGAACAACGCAAATGCCTCCTTGTATTCTGTCATTGGGATCGATATCAACTACTGTACAGCATCTGAAACGAGAGAGAATCCAGACCAGCATTATCACTCTATTTATGATCTGAGAAAATGAATGAAAAATATTCAAGGCAACTTACCATACCGTAAGATGATGGTCGTCGGGATCGAGGAAGATGAAAGGTTGATTTGTGTGGCTGTGTAGCCTCTTTCAAAATGGTACTCTACAAGCCTTCACAGAGGACGCCGCTAATCTTCTTGTTTAGGACGTCGATCCTCTTGCGGATACTGTACCCCCTCGTTATGCTGTTGAATCTGATGAGGAGGACGAATTCAACCCTCTGCCAGTCACCGCGTCATATCTGGACCACGTTACTGAGGTCAAATTGATACCTGACAATTTACTTCAGGGAAACAACCTAGTTATTGCAAACGGAGAAGTTGCCAAATATTGGGCACATGGAGCCAATTTGGGTGTGCAGATTGGTGGATGTTACGTTAACAAGGTCCAAGTATGTGATTGAAACATCTTCTATGCATGGGATCGTGTGTTGATTTGAGCATAGGTTGGTCTCGTTTTCAATCCGAGCTGGACAAAGAGCACTATTATCGTGTCTGAAGCGTTTTCGAGACTTCCTGTGTGGGCTATGCATCAATATGCCTCTGCAGTCCTCGGTGTCTTGAAGCCAGCCAAGTATGTTCGTGAGATCGGATGGACTGATGGAATATCTAATCATTTTCTTTTCCAGGGTGGCATTATTGGACATATATTCTGCCCCTGCATATATCTCTGAAAATCCAGTTCTATTTGAAGATGCACCTCTGCGATATCTTGCTACAAACCCTGTTGATGACATCACGGTGAGTGAAACTTAATACGTAGGAACTAGATTGACTTCTGAAATGCATATCAACTAGAAATCCAAAGCTGAACATTTCGCGCCTCCCAACATTCTGCAATCGACGTCGGCTTCATTTCTATCAGTTTTGAATACTACTCATAGCCAATCACCCGGTACTCTCATCCTGGTTCCTTCGCCGCGCATAGACCCGTCTCCTCCTAAAACCTTGGGGCCATCCAATTTCTTCCACTCTGACCAAGAGCCTTTTGATTGGTCTGAAAAGACGATTAACTTGGCCCAAGACTTGATTTTTGGCGCAATAGGCAGCCCTGCTCCCCATTGGATTCGTTACACCGGCAGCGGTGGTGGCGGTACGAGCTCAGCAAGGAAGAAAAGCAACATAGGAGAGGGCGGGATGTATATTTGATAAGTCTATGAGAGATGGGAATATGTTCAAGGTGTATATGTACCGATTTGTATAGGTTATGAAAACAGTGATTAACTACAGTTGAAGGTATCTGAAAGAGCGAGAAGTGATATTACCTACCCGGGAATGCTCCCGGAATAACTTGTCTCCTGCGCTCAGGATGGTGGAAGTAAGTACCATAGCGCGAAGTCCGCGATGGCGAGGCTGGAGATGAAGTGAAAGGTTCGTTATCACCAGCTACACTCGCCTCTGTTATCGACTGCTCGAGCCCACCCGTGTTCTCGTTCCCATAATCTTCCTCGTCACTGTCTACTGAGTCATCTATCCACGTGCCATTTTCCGGAAGCACAATTACCCCTGAGGCAACGTCGAAGCTCAGACGGTGATTCAGGTCGTGACCGTTCTGACCAGAACGGGAATGTGCATCTTCCCAGGGATTGCGAACGACTGCAAGATCTACGGAAGCGTCGGCCTGTGTACCCGCACTGGTGGAAGGACCAGCTCGAGGCATGCTAGAAGAACCTCGCACGGAGCTGTATCGCTTTCGGAGGGTGAGGACAACAGCTTCGCTGTCTTTGCTGGGTCGTAACGTGTCCCCCCTGTGGTCGTGGTTAACGAGTGATTGGCCCTTTTTCAAAGGAAGCCACGGCTCTGGGAGTACTCCTGTCAGAACTGGATGACCATATCGTCGTTTTCCGGTACTAAACCAGAGAGTTCAGGCAACAGGCAGCAGATTCTTAACAATCAAGCTTACTTGAGCACGCCACTGTACCAGCCCGTCATCGGTGGTTGCGACTATAGAGGA
Organism: Termitomyces sp. DKA64; assembly: GCA_017657295.1. Taxonomy (NCBI): domain Eukaryota; kingdom Fungi; phylum Basidiomycota; class Agaricomycetes; order Agaricales; family Lyophyllaceae; genus Termitomyces; species Termitomyces sp. DKA64. Next base: position 9,363 of record JAGGAV010015762.1, read on the forward strand.
CCAGATCACGATAGGCAAGGATCAAAGACAGGAGAGTACACACATAATCAGTCCGCTCGTCCTCTGGAGCTACGTAAAGAGTATCATCATTCTGAGCATATCTCCTCTTGTTCAGATTACTGTTTAGAAGAAAGTAGGCCGTAGAAAAAGAAAGATGTGCAAAAAAACGTACCTCTGTGACCAAGTCACAGGATGTCCCGCCTTCAATCGCATAACATCCGCAGTCTCTTCTCCTCGCTGGACTTCAAACACTGACGAGAGACTGACGAACTTGCTAAGGGGCTTGAGGCTCTTGTCGACGTACCATGACCAAACAAGCGTGGCTATTAGTAAAGGCGCAAGCAGAGAGGATATGATGTAAGACTGGCGAAGCGTGAAGATCCCGATCATGAAGACTTGGAAGATGACGACACCCCAGATGAGGCGGATGAATGTAATCGGCCACGCCTGCCCTTGAGATTCGTATGGCTTATAGAACACTGATCAAGGATTAATCGAAGGAAGACAGGAGTAGAATCAAAATGCACACCGAATAGCAGTTTGTACTTGTAAACGACGTAGCCGATGCCAAAATATAAGGCACCGAAGACCACGATAAGGGGCTGAACGACGCTATATAGCAACGTGATAACAAACATCAAGATGGCTTGCGGATACACAACGCCATAATTGATCATGGGTGGCGCATTAAGCTCCGCGAAATCTTCCGAAGCAATCAGTATGATGGGAAAGATAACATAACAAGACAGATTACCTCGGGGAGTACGGGTGAGGAACATGCGGAAGACCATTCGAGGGATGATGACGCCCAAATTGAGCAGTTGTAGAGGCATGATACCCAGGCCTGCCTACCGATAAAGAAAAATGAAGAAGTCAGGTACATTAGCATACCTTGTAGGATAACATAGGACAAGAAGAAATGCCTGAGGACAGTTCAGTAAAAAGGACAGGATATGGTTAGCTATCTTTACCTGGCTCGTCCAGCTTGTAAAGCTTGTGCCAGCTTCTCTGGAACTTTGGCAGGAGAATTGGCCAAATCTTGTACAAGCTGCCAATAAGTACTTGCAAGAAGGAAGATAAAAACGACATTAATCAAAAGGAACAAAAAATATCTAGAGAAGGCGTTGGCATAGTCATCGAGGCAACAGTCTTGTCCACATACTTCTTCATTAGTGAGTACTCGACCCAGCTCCTTGCACGGTATCCTTGTTGGTAAGTCAGAGCTGCCAAAGTGTCAGAGGACTGACGTTGAGCATGGCATGCGGTCGACGGACCTTCTAACAGGAAAGGCAGGCAGGCATTCAAGGTGATGACTGCTACACTTGGTAGAGAATTCTGAACAATGGCCCGGATTTGCACGTTTTGATCAATGAGATTTCCAAGCCACGGCATCGTCTTCTTGATCTCTTCATAACTCAATAAGCTGGCGAGTGCGCTGATGGGGAAGAACCAGAAAAAGAAGAGAAGGCCCATCAACATTAGGACGATGACATCGCGCGTCCGTATGTTGGTTGTAGATGGCGTCATATTTGACCATACAATATCGCGAGGCTCTGGTGCGAGGACGGTCGTGAGAGACGAAGGATTAGGCGCATGAGCGACCTGAACAACGATCTGCTGTGAAAGGATTAATTGACTGGTCAGACGCCAGGGAAAGACAGGTACTCACTGCACTAGACATCTTCTCGAATGTCACGAATGCAGATTGTGTCGCTTTGAATCTTCCATTCCTCCTCCTCTTCTTGACGAGCTCGTCAGCCTCCTTGAATTGCTTCTCCAAATACTCCAGGGCGTCGACTTGGGGCTTAAACCAGCCAGTTCTCATCGTAGGCCGGGTCCGATGTGGGACCACAAACAGCCCTCGCCGGGGCTGCGCCTCTTCAACGTCGACATCGATCAACGGAACAAAGTCCATATTCTCCGGATCATACTCCTCCACCGTACTTGGATTGCCAACATAGCTGACCCAGGCACGCTCTAGGGCTAACAACGCCTCTGTCCTTTGATCAAGCAGTTTCTTCAAGCTTGAGACCTCTCGACAGACATTCACACTTTCTACTGCAAGCCCCATGTTTTCAAAGTACTCAGCCAGCGGCCGTTCCCCTTGTAGGTGATTGGGTAAGTTTGTTACTAGAACAGTCCGTGCAGGAATCGAGTGGACAAGCTCTAAGGAAAAGAGCTGGCGAGATCGAATGAAGCGACGGTAGTTGCGGTAGATAAAATAGAGAGTGAGGATCGTGAAAAGGTATGTGAACATCAGATGGACAGAGAGGTACGAATTAGCGTCGTTTATCAAGTCGAGCCAGTCGTTCAACGGTGATGTTCTGTTTCCAGGAAAAGAGTCCGGAGTAGAACCAAGCCTCGGCCAAGTGATACTTTCAACTGGCCATCCTTCATCATCAGGATCAAGTTCTTTATTATGCTTTTTGGTTTGTGAGAGAACGCACGAATCAAGACTTTGATAAAGACACACCTTCCAATTAAGAGGCATCAGGATTGTCACGGCGAAAAATGAACAGACTGAGAAGAGATAAAAGGACATCTTGAAGAAGTTCAGCAACTGGGGACCCATTAATGCGAGTAGATTCCGTAGAATGTCTTTTACTTGCCACTGCTGCATCAAGTCCAACTATCTGCAACACAGTAAACTCTGATGTTTTGATTGTTGGCATAATCCACCCAAAGAACGCTTGGTGTGCATGGGCTTCATGAGGAGAGAAGCCTGGGAGCGTGTTGAGCAATCGTGTCTCCGCATGAATATCGCATACCTTTCAGTTTGGTCCTGGGAGCAAACACCAACGGCCAGCGCGTCCGGCTATATGAGAAGACAAGAAACGATACAATTCCGACGGTAACTGAGATGGTTAGCTGAGTCGTGAACCAAGGCCCTTCGAATTTCTCTAGAGTCGATGACCACACTGGTAAGGTGGAGAGTAAGACAGCTGATTAAGAGAGTACATACGCATTGGAGGAGAGCCGGGAGGAAGACCACCCCCACCGTCTTCATCGTCTTGAATGAAATTGAGGAATGTCGAGGCCATGTGCTGAGGACCTTCGGACGCTGACAGTGACAAATGAGTTGCATTTCATGACACCACCGTTTGGCAACAACTTGGTCACAAAACAACACGTTGATCGCGTGCACGTTTTGTTCACGCGACAGCACGGAGGATGCACCGCTCATGCTTAGTGCACGTTGTATTCACGCGACAACATGGGGTTATCAACGACAGGATGCACTGCCCTATGCATACCAGATAAATACTTGAGGGCAATCGATTGCATCTCCCATCGATGGACACCAATGTCTGCGAACCTTCTCCCATGGAAACTGTCATGACCCCCTCTTCCTCCCGACGCAGATCTCGTGGCGGCAAAAGCCTCAGTCCCCCCCTGAGATTGCCTTTGACTGTTTATGACAGACATTTAGCTGAACGCCACCGTCTCAAGAAGGTCGAATCCCTTCCGCAACTAGTTGCATACCTTCATCAAGCTGAAGCCATGACACGAGGCTCCTGTGGAGAGATCAGCGCTACACCCTCCAGGACTGAAGTAAGCGATTCTCGTCAAAGTGTGTTCAAAGGCAAATTATCTGCCTGAGTTACATGATGCATATGCTGCAGCAATGATATATCAGGCGACGGAAGCGAAAAACGCAATAAAGCTTTGGTCATCTCTCCTGTTACATTCCGGCTCTCCAGCATGGTTTGCCTCTGTCCGCTGGGTGAAGCAGAGGCCTCCCTGCGTTAGCTTTTTGGGAGATCTTTTCGATGTCTCCAGAGACAGAATTTAGATAAACCAGCCCTTTCTCGTCCTTTTGAACATGATAAATGTCGGACCAAGGGATGTATCTCTACGTCTGCGAGTATGCCTTTTCACCTTGACGCAACGACTACAGCTTGGGATCCCCTGTTTCATCTATGTCTTCATCCGTGGTGCCAGCTATCAGCCCTTGCCACAATGCTCAGGCTGGTTTCAGTCCTTTCGACAGTACTTTCAAGGGGCTACGTGACTTGCGAAGCCAACGGCGTACTCAGCTGCCCATGATTGGGCAAAGTATGCAGTCGGCATTGAATATTGTAACTACCCATTCTCCTATCGGTGATCCGTGGCCGAACGTATTGCTTCCGCGGCGGGCAGCAGCCAGATCCATGTTGGATTCTTTCTGCTGCGAGTGAGCGTTTAGATCATAAATATGAGATAATAAACTAATGAAAGCAAAATTAGGCCTGGGCTCGAGCTGTCGAACACGACACAACATTTATCATTTTCCGTTGCAGCAATACTTTTGAGAGAATTGCGTTCCCCCAGCGTTCAAGTCAAACTCTTTATATTTCAGACCTCATTGATCCTTCTGCCTGCCCTTTGTATGGACGTCTCCAGACTGGATTGTATCTTTCCATTGTCCATGATGCTTTTGAACGTGTGATCCAATAGAAACATAGTGAGGATTCTCCGTCACCAAGGAAGCTCAACAATCACGGACACAAGTCAGGAAGACGGTATATTACCAGGCTGGCAGCCTCGATGGGAATGAAGAAAGCTCGAGAATGCAAGGTTATGAGAAGTCGTTTTGAAATTCTATAACATAGTATCAATTAACCTTTCCATCTGCCCCAGTCTGTAAAGAACCATGTAGACGATCGATCTCTTGCCTTGTTAGAAATGCGTTATGACGTCTACAACTCTCCTGTTCCTGCTTCCTTCCTACGAAGGGGGCCAAGCGGAAGAGATCTTACGGCCCTAATGCATATTTCAAGCTCATTTTGATATCTGAAATAGCTTCTGGAGCTACTGGGATCGTGCATGATGCCTGACTGGAAGTTCAATTGACGGACATGTTTTGCGAGCTGGTGTTGTCGTCAAACTGGCTTTTCTGCCAGAAGAAATCGAGGCCATGCGCCACGAGTTTTCGATTTATGAGTATCTGACCTCGCGCGGCATTGGAAAGGGTATCCCGCTCGTGTTTGGATTATTCGAAGATGTGGAAACTGATACTGTGGCTCTCGTTATGAGCCATGTAGGCAGGTCTTTATGGGATCCGCGGACTGATCTTAGTACCATAAGTGTCAGCGTCCGTCAAGTAAGTCCGATTATTGTGTGCAATCGACTCAGTCTTCATGTTTGTCAGGCATGCATACTTCAGGATCATGAGCAATATCCATAATGCTGGTGTCCGGCATTGTGATCTTCGTCCCGAAAATCTCAAGCTTGCAAACGACGACACGGTTACAATTATCGACTTTGATCAAGCCACGATCGATCCTAACACCACGGCGAAGAAGCGTGAGATTCATCTGCTAGAAGACTTATTGGATGGTGGGACATTGTACGACTTTGAATACTAACCTGAGATGGTGTGACGACGACTTCGAACACTAACCTGAGATGGTGCGACGGTTTTTCAGCATGTGATAGTGGACGTATTGTGAAGTTTTGCAACCACAGCTGTTATGTTTGAAAAATATACATCGATAATGCAATATTCTTCGTCAATGTCGATCAATAAACATTTCTGCTCAGAGGCCAAAACCTCACTCCTGCTGCAGTCCGTAGGATCAGTCGCTGCCGCTATCCTCCTCATCATCATCACCATTCATAAACTGGAAAACGAGATCATCGTGGAATCACAGTATTCATCATAATATTGCTCTTCTCAAACGTGTTCTTGAAGTTGCATAAAGGAAAGACGGTCACCTTCATATACAGTTTACTTAGTAATTCTTTGAACCAGTACTTCGGTAGATTCGAGACTCTGTCTCTAGAGTTGTCGTAGTTTTCAGCTCTCTTTAGGCAACCCTCTGTCCATTTCATGAAACTTATCAAAAACCTCACGCCCTTCACCAGCGTGCTGATAGAGCTGCTCCTTCCAATCATCCACACGATTCTCGGCAACGGCCTTGCCGAATGAACAATCCAGATTTTTAATTTGTTACGCCACTGGTATCCCAGCTTTTTCTTTTTCCTAATCGTAGATCTCGTTACAAATTTCAGATAACTTGTAGAGATCATTCTCTGCCTGAGGAGATGACTCACTGGTATTGCTATATTGTTTCTGTGGACTTGAAACACGTTGGGGCAGTTGAGGGATAGTACTTTTGCTTTGGTACGCTCCTTTACCCCCACGAAGCCCTCTCTCACGATTACTGAATTTAACTTCGATGTATCTGTATTAGTAGGCTTAATATGATGGTGATCAATGTTGTCACAGACCCTAAGGATTTACTTTTCACTATTTCCTCTATTGTTGTATGCAGTGGTCGCCTGAGAAGCCAGTTAGGAACATTGGAGCCGAGCACCAGACATACTATCAGTGGTGAGAACGTTATTATTTATCATTGGTATCCGCTCCCGTTCACGGCTGGTTGAACTTGAGCTCATTCTGCCCGTTGCAAGAGGAACAGCTACTCACGATCTGTGTCCAACGTGCATCATTTGATGCGACCTAATGTCGAAACTTTTACTAGGTATGTACGTAACTTCAGTATGCCTTTGAATAAATATTTTCTCATACCCGACGCTTCGAAAGGTTCGCAGATCGTACAGCTGACTGAGACTACGCGATATTTCTTTGAACTTCGGAAGGCTTCACTGTCGACATCGACTTCTGGCATTCGTGCACCACAGTCGAGAACTACTGGTAGTCAGTGCCGCAGCTCAGAAGTAGAGCCGAGTCGAATCAACTTTAATTCTCTCTAAGCATAACGAAGATGCTCAAGAAAGCAGATCTTGAGTAAATAGTATGAACACCGATGAAACACGCCCCACAAAGACAGTGACGTAGCACTTAGCACCCTCAGTTCTTGCAACGTAATGATGATCTCTGATGCGATGTATGGTGATTCGAAGTGCACGGCGCGACCGGCATGCGTAGGGATGCTATGTTCGTTTGTGACATGTTTGGGGAGGAGTTGAATAGCGTTCGCTCGTTAGATGCGTGTCTAGACGATTCAAGAGAACAGATCTTGTCACAGCTACATGAGTATGTAGACAAGAGGGCACAACGTGGGATTAAGGGAATACGAGAACATACTCATCCTTTCTCGAGGTACACAGATCTCCCTTTCATCGTGGCAGATTTCCTTGTGCAATTCCAGGGTAGGCGCGATACAGTTTCCAGCTCCTCCGTTCAACGGAGTCACAGCTTTCACGCGAGGCAATGATGTTGTTAAATTCAGGGGAGTCAGCAGCAGATGGACTTTCAAACTCTGATGTGGCAGGTTCGCATCCGATCTGTCAAACTTGCACGGGACGTCACTTACCGTGCAGGATAAAATATTTGGACACAATCTGTTCCTCTGGATCCTTCCCGGCAACAGATGTTCCAGTCTTGATATTCTCGATGCACTTGAACGACCTCGTCCTCAACCAGCCATTCACGTTTCTTATTTTGTCAAAGGTATCCCTAGTCCAATCATCAATCGAACCACCCTCACCCACGTCTATCCCGTGTGTAACGATATATGTCGTCGGATTCGACGAAGCGAGAGAAGAAGAGATCGGGGACATGCCTGAATCCGACAGAGCCTCACAGATCCTACGATCGAGCACCTCGAGTCGGGCGACGAGGGCCGCTTCCCGGGAGCTACGATTGGCGCGCAGACGGGTGTAACTTTCGTGCTGGAAGGTGGAGATATCATCGATGTCGTATAGAGCAAGCCACGAGGGTTTAAGCGAGTCTACAGCGGAGAAGCGGGCACCTGTGAGGAAGGATTTGAGGTAGTTCATGCGCAGGGGGACATGTTCGTTGTTATACCAGTCTAAATGAGCGAGTAGGAAGGCGACGTACGATTAGAAATGCAAGAGCCAGACCTTGAAATTCATCGAGAGTTACTTGGCTTCCTGCCTCAGAGAATACAACGAGGAACCCGAGAGCCATGGTCGTTCTAAGACAACTTGTGTCTTTCCGGTCATCCGAGCCGGTGCCGTCATTTGTTCGCTGATCTATGAGTCATCGAGACTCTTCACATGGGGCCACTAAACTTCAAATTTGTATAAATCCAGCATGCTCGCAGCATTCTTAGGATGAGTGAAAGAAGGTGCAAGATGAACAACTGGAAAAACGGCGAGACACGAAAGGCCTTGGAGCGGATATTGGAGAAGGTAAATGAAAAAACTGCTGTGGAACCTCGATACCTTATGATGATACATGTACAGTAATTAACATTGAAGAAAGCATCATTGTTGGTGGATGTACGAGATATGCGTAGTGGCGTGCGGCCAGAGTCAAGATCCGTGCCGGTATCATATGTGGGATGTAAGTCACAAAAGCCCATCACAGCATAAGGATGAGGACCGGGCTCTAAACTACCGTAATGAACATGCATGGCGAATGCAGCCTGCCGATTTCCGGAAAGGGCTACGGAAGGTGTGAGTCCCGTAGGGAGGAAGGGGGACTATGCAAAGATTCATCGTCTGTTCAAAGACCCTGTATCTGTACGATGAGGAACTGCTTCTCATCAGTGAACTGTTCATCTATAACGCAATGTTAACACTCCTGAATATAGCAGATGGGCCTCAAGACGTACCATCCTTGTCATTGTGGAAGCCCTTCAGGAAGACAAGAAGTTTCTCTTTGTTCCTTCGGAGGATAGTCTCTATCTGAGGCGGTTTCTTGGGGTTGGCCACAAAGACCTTGAAAACATGGAAAGCCTCGAACTGGATGTTCTTACTCTTCTCACGGAGAAGGTTCATCATCATCTTGAGGGTGGCCTCGCTGGCGATATACCGCGTCATGACATTGAAATTTGCACGGTCAAGGAGTATCTCCCCCAGGAGCTTAAGAGATTGACGCTTTGTGACGTAGTTGGTGGATAAGATTAATGTCGTGAAGGATGAAAAGAACTATGAATAGGTAGATAAGCGTCCAGAAGGCATGTCATGGGCATGGTTTTTACGCGGTCGTAGTTCTTGTCAAGATATTCAGCGACCATAGGCTTATGTCGCGTCAAAGTCTCCTTGAGATTTGCGAAAGCGTCGCAAGAGATGCCGAATGTAGTGGTCTCGATATAGTGAGGAAATTTATAGAACCTGCCGTGATCTTTATAGGAACAATACCATAATCAAGCAAATATACTCAACTGGTCCGAATATAGCAAGATCTTCGCCAGTTGCTCATGGCGTAACATCTCCTTCAAGACCATGCCTGTGTTCAGTGCAATCTCTTCGTTCTCGTAGCCAGCGAGTGTTGCAAATACGATTTCGTGTTTCGACGAAAGATACTCGACAGTTGGCCATCTTGAACCAATCTGACGCCTCAGAAGGTTGTTGAAGATCTGTACCAGGTCTTTCCGCGCCTCGAACTCGAACCGCGCAATATTGACGACGAGATGATGTAGAAGATCTGTTTGATATGTCTCTTGTGCCAACTGAGCGATGAGCTCCGGTGCTGTATCTGCTTAGCGTTCAAACTCCCGCTCGAGTATCATGAGCCTAAGTAACGCACCACCATCACCGAAGAGTAACGACTTGATCTGCTGCAGGTTCTTAGTAACATCCTCGTTTGCCTGTGCCGTACGATAAACCGTCTGAGTGGATGAACAAACATAGAGTTTCTTTATGCCACCTTTCTCCGCGTCTCCCCTCCTGGTGCACTTGTCTCTAGCTTTGAGATGGCATCTCGCAAGCCACGAACAAGATCTGGCGGTGTCCTAGGTTTTGTCTTAAAGAAATTCATGGTATGCACACAAAAATTGTGTGATAATGGTGTGGAAGAGAGAGACGACACAGTGCGACTGCTTTGGACTCAAGGTTGCAGCGGTAGAGCTGGTAGACCGGCCCGATCGAGCACGTCCACGTGGATTCCGGTAATTGCCGAAACTCACGAATCTGGGCATACGCCTCAAGCGTTCGCAACGCCATCCGACAAAATCCATCAAGGTGAGCCCGAATTCATGCTTGTTCACGCCGTAAAAGTGTTTCATCGCATAAATAGACTCCTTCTCCGGCTACCGTATTTACCCCAGCAAGGGCAAGCTCTTTGTCCGCGGCGACAGCAAAGTTGGTTATAACATCCTTCTGCTCCATACTCATTTCAAACGGGATACTAGGTCTTCCGTTTCGCTAGCTCCAAAAATGCTTCGCTCTTCCTGCAGCGCAAGAACCCTCGCAAGATCGCCTGGACACAGGTCTACCGCCGCATGCACAAGAAGGGTATCACTGAGGAAGTTGCCAAGAAACGCTCGCGCAAGACCGTGAAGCATCAGCGTGGTATCGTTGGCGCCGACCTCGCCACTATCGCCGCTAAGAGGAACCAGACTGCTGCCGTTCGCGCTCAGCAACGGCTCGCCGCTATCTCCAAGGCGAAGACCGAGAAGAAGGCAAAGGAGGTGAAGAAGGAGAAGGCCAAAGTGCGTACTTCGATTTCGGTGGGACAAGTTGTTATATTCATGTCTTTTAGCCTGCTGCCCGCACGACCACTACAGCACCCAAGGTATCGAAACAACAGATGAAGGGTGGCAAGGGTGGACGATGAGCGTGAGCTGAGCTGAGTTGGATGAGTCGAGATATGTTGTATGGCACATGCACTCCACACGAAAATCTATGTGATACCATGCACGCGCATATCGGTTTCTTATGGATGACACAGAGCATGTTACGCTACCAGGTGATTGCCTGGAACTTGCTAGAGGTTTTGGTTTTCTCGAGTACAAGTTTATGAGGTTCAAAAGCGATCTTTATATTCCGTCTCTTTTCCTACCCTTGCTTATGGTCTACTACTCACTGCTTCGCGAGCTTGAAGAAGTCTGCTTCTTTGATAGGTCCAATTTTTAATCCGAGTTTGCGGTAGGATGTCGAATTTGTCATCTCGAGTCAATGAGCGCCCGGATGGAAGCCTGGTTCAGCAGCTTAGTCGCTACAACTTGCGACACACTCCATCATGAGCCATCGGTTGTCAAGCCAGGGAATTAGTGAATCATTTATCGATCTACACGCTCGGTCTAACTCGGATTTTTATGTTACTTATGTATATCACTGACCACTCTAAGTTCACCTGCACAAGTTTCATCATCACCATGTCCGGGGTATCAAAAATGCATGATCCAAACTGCGAAGAATGCTCAAAAACGCCGTGATCCTAAACATGACTGACATTAAGGTGAAAGTGAGAATCGAACCAGCGATTATATCATTTTGACACATCAGAGTTCCACAAAAGTGTAAGCAAGTGAGACTTTCGTTTCGTTGACGACGAAGAGTGTCAAGATCAACGCGACAGGGTCCGGCGACTGAGAGCCAGGGCTTACTGAGACTTACTGACCATGCCTGTTTACCGTACCGGAGACAATATATTTATGAAATAGCAGGATCCATCGGATGCTTCCTGAATCATTCCGTCTGTTGCTCTCACACTTCAGAAGGCCTCATCTGTTAGAAGATCAAGCACCGGATAGTCCCTGATGAAGGAAGAACTCAAGTGGCTGCTTTCGTACTTGCCTATCTTTGTCTATCTGTACACCACAACGAATCCAACAAAGTCCTAACAGAGGATCGCCGTGCCACCACTTGAACTGCACTATTCCCCGACTACTTTCCTAAACAACAACGTCAGGCTCCTAACCAGCCGTCCTTGCGTGTTCGTTCCAATGTACGAGTCACGCAATTCAACATGACTTATAGTATACAAGATCAAAATCAACGGCTACATCAGGTGAATCAAAACACTCGGAAGAACACTTTTTTCAGGCCTCAAGTTTCGATCTTTGGACCTCCTCTCCATACCCTTGCCGCCCCTTGCACATACGAGGGGCGTGCTCTTGATGGTATCGGGATCTATCTCATGGCTGCAACTTTTCTGTCTTAATATTTACGTTGGCGACGCAGGCTGGTTTGCAATCTTGATTCAAGCCTGCCACATTGGAGCCCATGATGACTCCTGGAGACAGTATCTACTCCGTGCATTATCGGAAAGACTCGGACTCTGATGACAACCACGCGCAACTTGCTCTCCACAATTGTCTTGTTTTTGTCGGACTGACAATCAGCAGTATATCGATGTCACCGAAAAATGTCGTCGCCCACAATTCAGTTCCTGAGATAATTGTGCAGTGGCTTCTGGGATAATTGTACTATCTCCATCAATGGCTTTTTCCAAGAGCGTTTTTCATTTTAAAAGACATCCCACCTTCCCCTGACATATCATACTCCTATGCCACCAACGCTGAAACGACTTCTCCACCCTCTGATCAGGAGGAGGCGAACAACTGGGACATCGCAAAATCTAAAACCCCGATTTTATGGTGAGCGGGGCAAATCAGATCTTTTCATCTATCTGAAACAATCCTTTAGATCGCCAATTCCCCTCGTCTAGCGATAATTTGACAACCACTACACCAACAACATCCATAGAGGCGCCCATCTGTCGCTTCCCTGTAGAAGTCTTGAGTCTTGTTTTCGTCTATACTCTGGACCGTTTGGGGGATATGCGACGGCTTGCACCTGATGTCAACGACCCACCCATAGTACTTTGTGGGGTTTGTAAACGGTGGAGAGATGTCGCAATCTCAATACCGATGCTTTGGTCAACATTCAATGCCTACTCTGTGGGAAGAAATAATGACATGGCCTTATATCGACTCTGGCTTGAACGTGCTCGTGGTGCCCCTTTGGTCATCAGTTTTGATACATCCGGCCATGGAGAGTTTGACGCTGCTCTGACTTTATTCCTTTCGCATAGTTACCACTGGGCCGATGTAGCCATCACTTTGCGGCCATTGACATATGCTAAGCTTTTGGAATTGCGTCCCGAGAATATCCCTTTGCTGAAGAAAGTCCACGTCGAAATCCTAGCCTGTGACCAATCTCACTTTACCAAGGATGATGCCAATAGAATCATTTCTGTTCTTGCGCCTATACCAACTCTGTCCAATCTGTCTTGGCATTTTTACATCCCAGCTCACATTTCCTCGTTAATATGGCCCAATCTTAGGAAGTTTGACATAAGGATGTCTCTTGAAACCACAGAGTGTTTGGAGCTGCTGTCCTGTTTCCCGCGGATCGAAGACATTGTCGTTGGCTGTTATATTCCCTCCTCGGTTGACATTGCCTTTCCCATTGTCACCATCGGTACCCTGCGCTCATTGACCATTGAAGGTCGGTATGACCCTGCAGGGCTCTTCAAAGCCTTAACTCTTCCGTCTTTGACTGCCCTCCAGTTACCAAGACCTGAAAATTGCTCTATCCTTGAGCGTCTCATCGACCGTTCTGGTTGCACACTTCGTCATTTAACAATCTCTGCGATGTGGCCTCAATATGACTGGAACCTCCGCTATGAGCTTATAAGTTTTCTCGAGCTAAAATGTCTTCGCTCAATATGTTCACTTAGGTTTACTGTTATGCAAGATTTGACGAATGAAGTTGCAAGACGGCTGACATGGGATATTGACAGTGATTGTTCAGCTCAGATGTTTCCTTATCTGTCCACAATCGGGATTGAGACTTATGTTACCTCTAATGACGTTCTTTCACGTATGATCTCATCTCGGTGGAAAGGAAAGAACCATCCTCATGGACTGAAAAGCGTCGAGCTTCCGCAAGATTTTTGGGACTGGGATGATAAAAAGACTGATCTAGCTACTTTGAGTTATCTGAGTGAACAAGGTCTAGAAATCGTCCGGACGTT
>JAGGAV010015763.1:0-22950 GCA_017657295.1 Termitomyces sp. DKA64
TTATATTACCTGTAGAATACAACAAGTATTGAGCTACAGGTATGGGTAAGTATGGTGTCGGTAGGTAAAAATATGGATAAAACTCACCCTCGGTCACTCACGGTAATGTAGTCGACTGAGGGTGTTCTGTTTATGTCTATAGAAAAATATACGAAAAAAGAGAAACAAAGACTGGTAAATACCGATCGGTATGTTGTGGCTGGCGCCACCGAAAGATATCATCAGTGGCCGCGTTTTGTACCGAGTACAATTGTGATCGAGTTTTCAGAATGAGTGAGGAGTGTCGTCGAATCCCGAGCACTTCTTTCTGCCCCAGTCCCGCTCGGATTGAGCTTGAGACTCTCCAAAGTCATTGTCATACCATTTTTCCTATCTTCTTTGTTGTTCTTCTTTTTGCCCCTGCTTTTCTCGACGTTTCTTACGTTTCACTGGACGACGACGAGAACTCCATATCCTGCGATCTGTCCCAGTTTCCATCTGTCGGGTCTGGTCGCCCCCTAGTCATCAGCCTACTCGAAAACCTAAAAAGAGAACTTAGTCGCTACTAGGACCATTACGCGTGGGACCCGAAGACGCAAGAACTGGTGTACGAAGTGGCGAGAAAGGTGTTACCAGAGCTTGTGACGGCAGGTGAGAGAAACGGCAATACCAGCAATGCTGATTCCGCGCGCGCCCTACAGGAAACCGCTGGACTACGCTCGGCTGTCAAAGACCTGACGAAGGCAGTAGACACGCTGGCAAAAAGCCGAGAAAGCGAACCTGCGCAGAACGGGGCGAACGGAAGTGAACCGACAGTAGCCCAAGGTGTGAAGACGGTACTTGCCACAGGTCCAACGTATCAGTCCACAAAGAAAAGCCCCCCCACGACCCAAACCCCACAACGCCAACAGGCGCCACTACGCTCGCCGAAAGACCAATACCACCCGGCACGACTCATCGTCATCCCGCGGGGAGAGAAATTCGACACCACTTTCTTAAACCCACGCAGACTCGTCAACCTTATCAGTAGACTATCCCAATCCCTGACCGCGAACCACCTGTGTGTAGCCTCAGCACAGTATAATTACAACCAGAACTTGATAATCATGCTCCGCGAGGACCAAAAGGGTGAAGATTTGAGACAGCACGTGGGAGAATTCATCGACATTTTCGGGGTGCCGGCCCACACCATCGATATGCTCACAGACAATAGACGATACAAAGTCCGAGTGAATGAAGTGTGGACGGGGAGAGACGGCCATGGATACGTCAACACACCGGACGACCTACTGGAGGAGATCAGACGATTCAACCCTATAATAGCAAAGGTAAACTCGATGGGCAAGCCCAGATGGATACGAGCCGAGACAGACCTGCGACAGAAGGAGTATTCATCTGTAGTAATGGAGTTCGCAGAGGAAAATGACGTAAAAGCCTTGCTTGCAACACGGTACGTAGCTATGTACACGAATTTTTGTGAAGTCGTACATCACGCGGACAGACCGCCCGTGCGGCAATGCAGCAAATGCTGGTCGCTCGGGGATCACGCGTCAAAATGCCGAAATACCACAAGATGCAGGATATGCGCTGGAGAACACGGGGAGGAGGACCATAGAAAGGCCAGGACCCAGCAGACAGGCGAGCAAGGGGAGAGGATGGATGAGGATCACCAAAGCGAGAATGACGGCGCAACAAAATGTATCAACTGCGGAGGGGACCACCCGGCAACAGAGAGGAACTGTCCGGAGAGAAAGAGGTTCCAGATAATTGGAAGGGAGAAAGATGCGGGACAAGTGGTGGGAGGAGTACAGATCAGGAAGAGGGGTGGAAAGGGTACGAGGAAGGCAACGGTGGCTGGGAGCAGAGAGGACGGCCCAACAAGGGGATGGTGACACAGGAGAAGAAGGCCAGCAGACAGCCGAGCGCCCGAAAGCACATGAACATGGCAAGGGACAGAAATTTAGAGACACAATGAACAGGACTAATAAGTACATGGCACTGGAAAACCTACTAAATCAAAAGGAAGGGGGAAGATGGGCAGACATCAATATGGAGGAATGTAACGATATGGAAAGGCAAAGCACTGGTAATACACATCCACCATGAAGACTAAACCAATATGCATTGCACAACTGAACACTAACCGAAGCAACCACAGTATGTCACATTATGCTAAATACTTCCATAGATAAATTCGATATAATACTGGTGACCAAACCATGGGTGGGGTGAGATAGGAAATGGGCAGAGGGGACCAGCGAACCTGGGGGCGTGGACTCCCATCCTACTGATTGCAGCAATACCGACAGACAAGAGACCGAGAGTCATGGCCTACGTCAAGAAGAGACACAACTTCCCAGTGACGCTCAGATTGAACTTGGCTGAGGATTTAGTGATGCGAAATGTAAGTTTTGATGCCGTCAATTGATCGGATCAACGGATCGAACTTTATTTTCACAGAAGTTTAGAGGCTTAGTTACACGCAAGCTCACGTAGAATCGTAATAATGATATATAATTTTATATGATTTATTCGCAAGTTTGAGACGGTCTCTCACTATTGAAGGGGTTCAAATAATATTATAAACAAAAACCCGAACCAACTAGTACTCGTAAGCCTAAGAGATCCGCTCCCTGGGGTATCTCCGAGCCGTGGTAAGTAGTTGCCTGCCCGGAGACTCGGAATCCCTGCTCCCTTTATACCGTCGTGTTTAACGCGTGATTCTTCGGCCTCATTGGGATCCGGTGTGCCCGTTGTCGACTTGGCACGGCTTTGACGCGTCTTGGGGGCGAAATGTTATCCCGTTACCGGCGAAATCGTTTCTTCGACTCCCTCTTCCTTCTCTTTTCCTCCAGCCTCTTTGTTTTCTCTCCTATCGTTCTTCCGGGGCGACTCCGCAGGTGCCAGGGCCCTAGTGAAGCGTTATGGAGTGTAGGGAGGCGGGTTGTCGAGGGAGCGGAGGTGGGTGATGCAGTGATCCCGGCTGGGATAGGATCTGATCCTTTGACCCGGCCGGGCACAGCCACCTTCTTCGGCATTCCGTGATGTTTGAGTTCTGATGTCCTTCGTCGACGTTCTTCGAGCTGCCACGTCCACAGCTTTTCAGGATCATTGGTGAATTCTTTTGTAAGTGCCATTTTACTGTCTACCGTTTTCGACAGGCCTAAAGTTTTCGGTCCCCTCTTTTATTTAGGGTTTATCTTAGGCTTTAAATTCTTACTTCTTAGTCTGTCTCGGTATCGAGACAGACGTGTCAACATATATATGTGTCAAGATGTACTAGAGTAACTAGTTTTTCGCAATCTAGGACTTACATTAGTTCTCCCGCGAGACTCTAAACTTCGTGTGACCCGACATTTGCTATCTTCGGCAGCCTCGTGTTACACACAATCGAGCCTGATGAAAGATCCCCACTCTCAGCTCAAGTTTGTTTATTACTAATTTTCGAAGCCAAGTCCTGATAAGTACAGGACGCTGCCTATTTGGAACCCCTTCTCACTGCTTGTAGACCCTGAAGAACGTCATTCAAGCTAGGATCAAACTGTTCGAGCTGTCATGGCCTTCTCAGGCTGTCATTTCCCCTGTGTTTGAACCCACTAAGGTAGTACAAAAGGTGCTAACAAGACCACATGCCTACCCGAATCAGTCCGCTGAATACTGTTTTCCAGCCGTACAAGTACCACCACTATCCTATCTTCTTTTCATGTCGAGCAATGCATATGTCCTCGTAGAGGTTGGGCAAGACTTTATTTTGAAGGTCGCTCGTGTTGTTACAGGTGCAGTATGTTATGGTATCGTGGTGATGGTTTACATATTCTGCAAGCACGGCGCTAATGCTTCTTGAAAGGAATATACTTCATTCTGATAGGCTGTCTTGTCGGAATTTTCTAGTGCGTTATGATTCCTAGTGTATTCAGGTTCTCGTTGGAACGTTTATTCAGCCAACATGGGATAAAGTCTCGACTTTCAAATATATTTCTGCTGGCCGTGACGATTCTGATGTTCTTCGGTGGTACTATTTTCTTGTCCATCGATGCTTCGGACCTTGTCAAACGTATCCAAGTCATCATGGTTAACGACCCAGATCAACTTCTTCAGGAAAAACTCGATCGGGCGAACAATCAACTGATGAAATTAAGTTGGACTGGAGAAATGTTATTCATCTTCATGGTAATCATACACGGAGTTCCGTAGAACTGAAGTTAAACTGATACCATGATTCTCAGCTGATCCTCGGCGACTCGGTGGTTGTGTGGAGAACCTGGACAGTCTATGAAAGACAGAGAAAATGGCTTGTTCCTCCAGTCGTAACTTGGCTTGGTTCTCTTGGTCAGTTTCAAGTGTCTTGTTCGCGGTATTTTCGATCTTATTTTTCACCATAGTCGCTGGACTTTATGAGCTCGGGTGTGATGTGCAGACTCGCTAGGCAATTAATGATCTTACACCGACCGCTGCTTCCGTAGGTGCAGCAAAGTGTGCTCATGCAGATCTTTCAAGTTATACCCTTTCGTACGTGACGAACATATTGTGCACTCTGCTTATCGCATATAAGGCATGGTACGGCTATTATTTAGATCATCCTCACGATCTCATTGACTAAACCTGCTTTCTGTACAGGCTTCATCGAAAGTTGATGTCAACGTACCTTGGAAACGAACGGCAAAAGACTGTGGTAGAAAAGGTCCTTACGCTTTTCATTGAATCCGGCTTTGTCTACATTGTAATTTATGTATGTCGCCTCTCGTTCTCTGTGTTTATTGCATAGAGACTCATTTGAAGTTATAGACATTACAAGCAGTACCGATATATAATGCACCGTTGTCTCCAGCAGGTCTATTCGCCTTCAACGTTGTGAATGCAATCATTCAACAGGCAATGGTGAGCCTGAGTTCTGCTCTTCCCTAAATCACACTCGCATAGCAGCACGATAGGGAATGTATCCAACTGTCATCATTATTCTCGTGAGGATGCACAAATCGCTGTGGGATACACGAGAAATGTCCCAAGGCCTTGTTTCTACTGCACCAAAGTTCCGCACTGGTACATCGTCCTGAGAACGGAGTGATGAAGCCACCACGGCAGCTTCTTCTGCAAACTGCTCAAGCCATGTTGCGATCTGGCCCTGAGGCTACACCGTGAGCATTCGGTGGCCAAGGAATGCATAGGCCACAGAGAACAAAGGACTCAGGGGCGCACTGGCCTCCCCTAAGAACAATGGACAATAGATATATATATATATATATCACACTACGCTACCGACACCCTCAGTCGTTTGAGCAAAGACTGAGGGTGAGTCTACAATACATATCATACAATTAGAAAGTAACTTGCCATCCGATACAGACTCACTTACTACTGTATTGTATAGGTAGGAAATCAATCTGAGTCGTTTGAGCAAAGACTGAGGACTCACTTACTACTGTATGGTATAGGTTACACCTTCTAACAAGCTATAGGACATCATGGTTTGATTGCTATGGTTGACCTCGATCATCCAGAACACCGTTCAGAGTATAAGAATCCGGATATTGGAAACGCTGTCTGAAGGTTGTACAACCTCCCCCCATGGTTGCCTGATCATTTTAATCACCGTGAATAACATATCTTGTTGGATTTACCCTGTTGAAGCGGTTTACATTGTGACGAGTTTCTCGAGAAGTAATTCTAATAGATCCATTATTCATACCGATAATTAAGTTATACGAACTTGTACAAACACACGGTACATTCAGATGCGCTACAAATAACTGAGACGCATGTGAGATCTAGGATTAACAATTACAGAGTTAAGTAACTTTTGATGAGAAAGCAAATCAATTACTCGTATGTTTAGAAGAACTTCTGAAGCTAAGGAAACCTCGAAGGTCCTGAAGTCGAGACCTGCGCTTCTTGACTGGTGCGCGTGTGGCACTGGACAACGGAAGCTTGGAGACATAATCTAAGTCTTCTTCAGCTTCAGCAAGCCTTCCTAGTAAGAGAATGGTTGATCATAAGTACAAATTATGAGATACAGGAAAGCCAGAGCTCACCTAACCTAACGTTGCATGCTCCACGTTTTATCCTAATTGGGCTTGACATAGTTAGAGGAATGCAATCGAGTTCCTCGTATCGATTGATTATGATAGTGTAGACCTCGACCGCGGCTGTTGTGTGGCCAAGAGCTTCGAATGTCTCCGCCATGACTCGAAAATCGTGCAGTTGTAACTCAACGACTAAACACTGTATAAGCATACAAGCATCCCAACAATAGATGAGATTAACGCTTACGATGATATGGGTGGTTCAGTGGAAGAACAAGGGGCTCGGTGTGAGGGGAAACCGTCGAGTATACGATATCTGTTTTGTCATGTTTCATGATGGTAGATGAGTATAGGGATTTTTTGGAAATCTCTTGTAGAAGTTGGTTTTTCGCTATAAATGACCATTTAGGGGTGGTGGCGCAGAATGGGGCCGACTTCGGAGTAACACTAGTCTCAGAAACTTGTTTAGGGATACTCCCTATTCTATTCCTGAGGTCATTGTTCTGTTTTTAACATGTGCAAGAAATATAGGGGGAACGACCCGCCGACCATATCTCATTTCATCGTTGTATTTGATTAGACAACAGTTCGTGGTTACGCCCTATCTCGATATAAGTCTGAAAGATGTATCTATTTCAGGCGATACCGAATAGAATGTCATGAAAAGGTGTACGAGAAATCTTTACGAGTCAGGGGAACATTACACTGTACAGCATTATTAATATCCTACAGGAGCACTTCGGTTTGCTTTACAGAACAAATTGGAGCGAGGTGTCCTAGAGATAGCGTAAGCAATTTAAGACTATCAGGACACGATAGAAGTCATACGATATGATGAGAACTTCCTAGCTGTGGTTTCTGACTGAACCTTGGGTGCAGAATTAGCCTGAGGATGGAGAGATCAGTAATAGGGTTCAACGAGTCGACTTAAAAAGTTTTCTAACCTCACGGATTTAAGTAGTTCTTGATACGACTGCTTCGGGTTCCGTGCTGTAGTGGGCGTCAATACCAAATTCAACTTTCCCCAAGAATCAGCATACTCAAAGATAGTATGAAGGCCTATAGATGAATGCTACGTCACCGAGTTGACCAATGGTTGTACTAGTGATCACCCACATAACTCATCGCTCCAACGGCTACACCACCTGCAAATGTATCTGCACTGGTTTGACCGTCTTGGCATCCAGACCAGGATATCTGATGGAGAATGTTACTCATGAGATACTTAGGAATATAGACGCCAAGGTGCTTACTACGTCTCCCGGAGTTGAAAGCTGTTTCCTCATCCGATCTGTAATGTGGCTTCCCTTCAATCGGCCATGCGAAGAATACTATGCACAGTATGTTCATCCCTGGAGAATTCGGTGAAAATGCTACTCACGATATACGGAAGATCTGGGGCGCCCAACGTTAGCGTCAAGGTGCGAAAAAATGGAAGCTTACCGAGTACAGTCCCAGAATGGCAACACTAACGACCGTGATCAATCTCCGCCAAGAATCAACGACTGGTGTGGTTTACTCACGTCGAAGAGTGCCTGAGAGCATGACAACAGCTTGAACGGAGATTCAAAAAGGTTTCGTTATACATATCTACTTACGGTAAGTCGGCATCCGTTAGGCAGATTCTTCACCTGATCAGACAAGCTCAGTCATTTTCCCATAGAAGCGTCTTTTGGACGGACCATAATCTCGTGCATCTCCTAACCAGGAACATGAGAAGGTCAGCTGAGTAGACAAAGTTATGTTACGCAAGGCACTTGCATCGTCGATGATATGTCCGGTTTTCTTGAAGTCTACGGGAAATATGACTTGCGACTTCCCATCAGCAAGATAATGAAGCGGCAGAGTCATTTCATTGCGCAGATACCTTCGTCATATCCGTCAAGTTCATCCCCATTAAGATCCTTTGTCTGCCCTCCGTGACCCGAATCTGCCGTTGTGTCAAGGATGAACGGTCCGAAGGATGAACGATACGGATCTTACAATGAAAAAAAAGGGAGTCATGGGGCTTAGCTCCGCGGACAAGCCATCGCATCGCATCTAGGATATTTTGCCGTGTTGGTATTTGACGGGGATTGATTGCACCGTCAGATAGCAACACGATATCTCCTGATTTGTATCCCCAATTCTCTGCGACGTGTCAGAGAGTGAAAACTTATGGTGTTTTGAGGTGGAAATTCTCTCACTTATCAAGAAATCACGGACATGTCTCGCATCATTGATGCATCCGCGAAGTTGGTTAGATTGTCCCAGATAGTTAATCCCAATCTGGGCGAGCATCATCAGATGCAGAAGAAGAAATTTTCGGGAAGAAGACGTACACATAGTGCCTTTTTACGGCCGGTACACTTGGAGTACTGAAAATGCGGGATTACGCCGAGTGACTGGCTGTGATGGACTTGATTTGGCGACTTTGGAGGGACTGAATTTGGCGACTTTGGAGGTAGAGGTAGAGGCTTGTCCGAGGAGTATTTGGAAGTCATCAGAGGCTTGGAACTTTTGTGAAATTTCGAGCTGTGAGTGGGCGGGGGGGCTGGTGGCGGAGGAGCATGCGAAGGGAGATGCGACTGAGAGTGAGAATGGGAGTGCGAATGCGAATGCGAATGCGAGTGGTGAGTATGAGGGTGAGAGTACGAGTGAGTACGCGCTCGCTGCTGGTTAGCAGCTTGGGATGACGGACTAATGTAGACAGGCGCGTAGGATGGAGACGTAGGGAATGGTTGCATCGGAGGAGGATTAGGACCGTAGTATACGGCTCTTTCATATCTGTAGAAAAGAAAACATCAGTGCGTTGGTACGTGAGCATCTGCACGTCTCCATTACTGTGGCAGGCTTGAGTAGCGCCATAAATGAAGGTCAAAGCAAAATGTCGATAAAAAGAGAAACTTACATGTAAGTCGGTGGTGTAAAACCAGGCATGGTGGGCGAGTATGAAGAGGTCGCGAATCCTCCAATCATCGGACCAGGCTCTCCTGGTTGTCTGTGGCCAAAATGGATTGTTTAAATGGAAGAAGGGCTAGAATATCTTGCTCGTGAGACTCACGGCCCGGATGTCGAGAAGCTAATCATAATGGACAGGTTAGTAGAGCTCCTGGTACAGTGGTAGGTCATACCTTGGAGTTGGGATTTGCATTGGAGGAGGATGATTTGAGGGATCTTCCTTGCGGTGGACACCACTGAAATCCCACATCATCTTGGAAAACCGAAGGCCCAGAATGTATTTGAACGAGCTCGAAGATACTTATATGACCGAAGCTGACGTAGAATGCAAGGTGTCGTTGTGGCCGTCACTGTTCAAGAACGTTTGGATTAGACAAAGTGACAAGTCAAACAACGCTGGCGATAGTGAAATAGTGATCGGTTCTGCGGCGTGATGGAGAACGTAACTCCGATTTTGGCATCATCCGTGAGCCGCTGAGTGAAGACCAAAAGACACTATATTAAGAAGTTGTAGAGACATCAACTTTGCAAATCATACGATGTGCAGAGACAAACTGCAGTAGCCAAATCACGGGGAGTCGGATCGCTGCTCGTCGTTACGTCAGCAGTGATCGGCCTGAACCTGAAGCCGCCTTGAATTTCAATCTCCACTCTCTTCAACGGTTGTCACCGTTGACTGGTGGCCTTCAGAGCAGCGGATTTTGTCAAGTGCGCTCTGAGTTCCCAATGCCTAATTCATCGTCATGGCAGTGTCCGTGTGTAGCTTATCCCGCAACATTCAGGCCTTCGTGTACAGAGAAATGTATCGCGATGTCTGCTGGCAGTGACTGTCAATAAAGGAACAGTACAAAGCATTCTTGAAGGCACCCGCGGGTGTCTGACTTGAGCCACATCATTGAACGTGACTATTGTCTCAGCCTTGGCATGTCTCATGTTTTATTCTCTGGAAATGGAAGCCCTGTGACCATAGCTACTCTGTGTAGCGTCGGTACTTAGATATCATTATAGTAACATAGTAACAGCTATAAGTTGGTGCCGATTTTGTCACTGCCTTGACTCTGCGCAACCACAGCCACCGTGACGTGATGATTAAACGCTCCAGTTGAATACTCCTAATCAGGGCATTGCATTGTTATCAAAGCATATTTTTACGTGGGAAGCAGTAGAGCTTATTGAGTGCTCAGCAGACCATTACCCTGTTCTATGGATCAATACGAACTATATGATGGCACCGCTTCTACTAATATCAATACAGCATTTATTGCTACCGTATGACCGCATCACTCGAACTACAATGGCGCAACAGCGCTCATTATAAGGGACTCTGTTGTGAATGTTGTGGAGATGGCGGTGTCGCGCTATGTGATAAAGGGGAAACTTGAGGTCGCCTCCGAATTTCAGCATCCTCACCATATTCTTCCTTCAATTACGCCAATTCTTTCAGTTCATTCGCGAGATGTCAGCTCGGAAACGCTTAGAAGAGGGTCAAGCCTCTAGCTTGTTCGAGGGCTGGAGAGCACCTTTCAGGAAATGCTGCACCTTTTATCCCTTCGAAGGGGCTGAAAAACTCGAAATCCCCTACAATGCTTACTCTGGAAATGCTTATTGCGCCGACTATCATGGCAAGATGGACACGACTCCATTACGAGTCAGATTTTGGTTCAGTGATACCTTCGACAAACAACTTCAAGACGACTTTCATGCAGTAAGGGGGCCATCAGGCCCAATCCACGGGTTCTCTGCTACTCATGTCTGCTCACAACCTATACCCAGCATCTCATGGAAAAACTTCGTGCCTGGAAGCGTGCCGCCTCCGGGTACAGTAACATTTCATCTTTTTATGGCCTTGTCGAATCACCCGGCTGGGGCAAAGTGCCGTCTCTCGTTGTACCCCTGTACGAAATGAACATTAATGAGTATGTTCGTTGTAAACCAGATAAAAATCCCCTGCAACTCGTAAGTACTCCTAATTTCTGAGTACTTCGCCACAGTGGTATACATGTCCGGATCTCTAGCTTCTGAAAGTGGCGGATGCGCTGGCATATATGCACAGCTTAGATCCACCTGTCGTACATGGGGCCATACGTGGTGTAAGCAACCTCAGTGTTAACTCGGTTCTACTGACAAAGAGTTTCCTAGGAAAACATCCACATTACCCAGTATGGGGAGCCTATGTTGGTGGATCCTGGCTTAGAGCACCTGCCTCAGGCCTATGGAGCATCAGAGGGCCAGCACGACCGTGACCATCTACGATGGCTGGCACCTGAGATCATTGATCCCCCTGAATCCGTTGAGGAACAAGATTTCCCGTACGACTGTTCAACACCCGAGACAGATGTCTGGAGTTTCGGAATGACTATGCTCGAAGTAAGTTACTTTCAATTTGTGCCGTATGCAGTCATTTAAACAATTGGACTTAGGTGTTGAGCGGCGAGTTGCCATGGGCAAATGTGAAACGTAACCCGTCGGTTGTCTATCACCTCATTGAAGGAAGTTTGCCGCAGCGCCCCCAAGTTGAGGCCATCACGGATCAGATATGGAACTTGATTCTACTCTGTTTCAAACGAGAGCCATGCCGACGCATAAATATGAACGGTGTGAGAAGCTATCTCCAAGTCTATCTGCTTTTCAGTTATGCTTCCAGACATTTATTGTTACCACATTAATCTGGAGGCCTGCACAGTATCCAAGTAATGCTTGTTCAGCTACAAATTGTTATATCCCTTCCTACCATGAACATGGTCTATGTATATCTATTTCTTAATTATGTGCACTACCAGTATTGTATTATATTTCACCCCTTTGTAATGTACTCTGCGTGTGTGAACAACAATTTCGCTGATAAATGCAAGCACCCCAGATTACGCAGGGTGGGGCATAACAAATGCGTGTGTCATATGTTGTAGTGGAGGCTGATATGCAACACCTGCAGCAGCCACTGCAGCATAGTGGATCCTGACAATGTTGTGTCAAAGATGGGGCCATGGAACAATTACATCGTGTTGTCACAGATGTTCCTGGTGGAGTTCATTAACCAGTCCATCAGCTGCTGTGGAAACATGATGAACCTTGTGATATTGTTTAGAAATTGTATGATGTTATCCTTGAGAAATGATATGCATATAGGATGTAGCATTTTCCCTACCCTCTGCATCCATGTTTCATCAGTGGATTTCTGACCAGATCTGGTGGCAGGTCACTCTTGACTGGCTTGACTGTTTCCCATCATTTATAACTTATCATTGAGTTTTTAGAGCTATTCCACCCATGTCATTTGGGAAATACACAGTATGTGTATAACACAGCTGTAATCATCCTGGATAATTATTGTTTAGAGCTGTGCAATCATGTTCCATCAGCAGATTTCCAACCAGATCTGGCCATGGGTCACTCTTGACTGGCTTGACCATTGCCTGTCATTTATAACTTATCATTGAGTTTTTAGAGCTGTATCAGCAGATTTCCAACTGAATCTGGCAGCAGGTCACTCTTTACTGGCTATTTTTTAGAGCTTTTCCACTATGCGTTCTGTGAAATAAATAGTATATGTATAACACAGCTGTCATTATCCCTTCTGAATAATCATTGTTTGGAGTTGTTGTGAGGGAATGCTCAACACTGTGGGATACTAATATCTGCAATGCAAGAGCTAAGAGACAAGCAAGCAGTGAGCAAGTGCTAACATGGACAAGTGGCTGGCGAGGGTTGAAGCAAGGTGAGGAAGGAGTCAGTCATCACTAGACAAGCTCACAGTTGGTTTAATGTGTAGACCAAGAGAACACTGCTATTGTTTGGTCAGAGGATATTCTATCCTGCTGACTGGCTTATATACTATATCTGTGGCTATGCTATGACTAATACTATATGTGGCAAGCAGCCTGGGTATGCTAAGCAGATATTACTAATGACATGTCAAAAGGAGATATAAGGTCCAATGACTATGAAGGGCTGACTACTACTGACCAGAGGGTGCAGGGGCTTGGTGGCTGGTTGGTTGGAGTGGTAGAGATGATGCCATTCCTATGACTAAGGCCAGATAGAGTTGGAATTACCTATCAGAGTTATCTAACAGGGTTGTCCCCTTACAGTTGTTCCATTCATGTTCCATCAGGGCATTTCCAACTGGATCTAGCAGTGAGTCACTCTTGACTGGCTTGACCGTTGCCTATCATTCATAACTTATCATTGATTCTTAGTGCTGTTCCACTCATGTTGTCTGGGAAATGGTATGTCTATCACACAGCTAGTATGTGGATAACAATAATTATTATGAAGGGATAATTACAGCTGTTTTGACCAGATCTGGCATTACTTATAGCTTCCCAATCCTGTATGCCCAGGGGCATCTATTCCACCAGTCCTATAGTGTATCATGGAGGATGGCCAATGTCAAGGTTGAGGTTTAGAAATGGTATGTGTATAACACAGTCATTATCAATTTCCAAACAGCTCCACTGGTGGGTCACTCTTCTGCAGTTTTTGCTCTTCAGTAGCCATGCATGATACATTACATTGTGGGGCCTCCACTCCAGTGCAGTGGACACTGTTGGTCCTGTAGTGTATGTTACAAATCTCACTCTGCTATATTGTGAGACACAATTTGTATGTGGCCTCTATGTAGATTACCTTGTGTCAAGTATAGTTAATTTTTGCACTGGATACCTTTAGGTTATGTAGGTTACTATGGTACTATTGTGAAATCTACCTCTGCTATAGCCAGGGTCACATTACAAGAATGGTCTCTAAAATATTTTACACTACCCCAGTATTAGAATCATATGCAGATATGGCAAGTATAATTACCTATGCAGATTATAGTAAGTATGGCAAGACAGTGATGCAAAATCCAAGTTATCTCCACAGGAATCAAAGCCCAGCCATTCCTGCTCAGTCTGAGCATCCACATACTCCAAGATCTCCTTCTTTCTTCCTTTATCTCCTTGAATTCCAGCATGCTCAAACAGAGAGATCATCCTTTGTAAAAAGTGACAAACCTTAGAGGGTTCAGTGTGCTTGAACTTAGGTGCATCCCTGCTGTTAGGCAGTGGCATCTTATGTCTGATTGGTTCCATGATAGAGGCAGTAGAAACTGGTTGAATAGTAGAGCACAGTTCTTTTGGTGAACTTGAAAGTACTTTCTCAGTCTGAAGCTTTCTTCTTCTGAGTAAGATTTCAGGATCAGGCAAAAAGGACTTTGAACCACTGCTATTGGTCCTAGTTTCTCTTTTCCTTACTACAACAGAATTTTTCACCTTAGGTAGAATAACTTCAGGTGTTCTGTGCCAAGACCCAGGTGGTATGGTACTAATGTTTCTAGGTTGGATTCCTCATGGAAATCCAAAAGTGAGTTTTGTGCAACAAAAGCCCCTTGCAGTGGGCTCCAGATGATGTGAAATTCAAGTTATGCTATTGACCCAAAGTGTATGAACTTAGTCCAAATGAGTATGACTTGGATATTGCAAGAGTTCAGGGCTTGAATACAACAATGCCTCACTTTGTAATAGATAGTTTAATAGATTTATTGTTTTTAATTCACCAGCAAGAGATGGTCTCTAACTTTAGAATGGGCACAAATAGTTTATTAAGCTAAATATCCCAAAGTAAGTTCAAGCTTGTAAGCCTTAAAAAATCCACTCCCTGGGGACTTCTGAGCTGTGGCAGGTACTTGCTTGGCCTGAAGACTCAAGATCCCTCTTCCTTTTATACTGTCATCTCTGTGCATGGACCAGCATGTTTGATGCATGATTCTTTGGTCTTGTTGGTGTCTGGTGTACCCACTATAGACTTGGTGTGACCTTGATGTGTCTTGGGTGAAATTCTATTCCTTTTT
The DNA here is from genome assembly GCA_017657295.1 of Termitomyces sp. DKA64. Lineage (NCBI taxonomy): Eukaryota > Fungi > Basidiomycota > Agaricomycetes > Agaricales > Lyophyllaceae > Termitomyces > Termitomyces sp. DKA64. The sequence goes on from JAGGAV010015763.1 coordinate 14,770, forward strand.
ACCAGCAAAACCATTCCCTCAGCCCCCTTTTTCTTCTCTTTTCCTCCATCCTCCTTGCTTATCTCCTCTTGTCACTCTGGGGCAACTCTGCAGGTGCCATGGCCTCAGTGAAGCAGTGTAGAGTTAGGGAGGTTGTTTTGTTGAGGGAGCAGAGGTGGGAGTGATGCAGTGATTCTAGCTTGGATAGGATCTGATCCTTTGACCTGGCTGGGCACAGCCACCTTCTTTGGGCATCATTCCATGATGTTCAAGATCTGACATACTTTGTCCATGTCCTTCTGGCTGCCACGTCAACAGCTTACAGGATCATTGGCAATTTCTTTGTAAGTGCCTTTTTTACAGTTTTTGGCCCCCTCTTTTATTTAGGGTTTTTTCTAGGCTTTTATGTTTCTTACTTTTTAGTCTGTTTCTGTATTGAGACTGATGCATCACCTCCCCCACACTATGTACTGACTGCCCTCAGTCAGCTGTAGTCAGGTATGTCTGTCCTTGTTGCCCTTTTTGGCCCTCCTCAATCTGCAGGTCAACTGAAAATTTTCTTTTTCCCAGTCTATAGAGTTGAATAAAATTTATTTTATTCTTGTCTCTCGTGCTCAATTGTTTCTGCTCACATAAAGTTCTCACTATACAAGCATTCCTTCTTTATGGCCCCTCCTCATGCACCCACTGCACCATGCAAGATAGCCAACCTTGAGCCTTTTCCCCAAGTTGTCATCACAACTCCTCCCCCTATTTGATCCCCTCAAACTGCCATGACACCTCCCAACTATTTTAGTCTCATGAAGCATGCCATCAAGTGGGACAGCCATCAAGTCATTGTTGCTATTCTGCACCACCATTGGTTTGTTGAGGGAGCAGAGGTGGGGGTGATGGAGTGATCCCAGCTTGGATAGGATCTGATCCTTTGACCTGGCTGGGCACAGCCACCTTCTTTGGGCATCATTCCATGATGTTTGAGATCTGATGTACTTTGTCAATATCCTTCTGGCTGCCATGTCCACAGCTTACAAGATTATTGGTGATTTCTTTATAAGTGCCTTTTTACTGTCTACAGTTTTTGACAGGCCTACAGTTTTTGGTGCCCTCTTTTATTTAGGGTTTTTTTCTAGGCTTTTATGTTTCTTACTTTTTAGTCTGTCTCTGTATCAAGACCAAAGTATCAACAGTATGAATGTTGCAAGCATGGCATGCCCAAGATCTAAATTTTTGATGATACAGTAATACTGCCATAGTCTAAATGCTAATATACATACACATATAGATTTTCTATTTAAGGTAGTAAGAGCCCTGAGGCTTCTATAATCACACAGATCAAACATACATAGCAGAAGAAGCTTGTCTGTTTTGACAGTGAGTGAGGGTTCAATAGGTTCAAAGGCTCACATTCTTTTATCAGTCTTTAGTCTTTGCCCTGTTGTCAGTCCATCATAGAACTACACACTACTCTCATCAGCCAACCTGCTTGTATGGGCTATTGACTGAGATCTATCCAGTCATAAACATTTGTATTTTTAAACTGTTTATATCAGTAGTATATATATATTACAGTAATTTGGCATGTTAAAATGACATATAGAGCTATACTTGTTTTTTTGCCTCTGCATTCACTGAGATCTGTGAAATCTAATGTGTCCTCCTCCAGTACCAAGGTTTGACTGGTGGGTAGGGGACCACATGGATAACAATGAGTCTATATATCAACACATGAAATGTAAGTCTGCAAACTAAATGATACCTTGAAGGATGCACTATCTATCTCCTAACCCATGTATGGTCATGTCTACAGTAGATATTTACCAGTGGTAATACAGGGTATAATGAATAGCAAAAGAATAAGTTTAAGCAATTTCAATTTAGCATTTAGCATATGCATGTGGAAAACAAATCCTTTCATTGGTTGATGCATGTTTATAAATCAAAACACACAAACATTCTGAAGTGTGTGAACAAAGCATGAGACAAAATTAAGGTATGGCTGCAATACTACATAAAAATATATAGACCATCCATATATGTGAATGATGAAGCACACATATTTTGAAGCCTGACACAAATTGATCTTTATATGCAAATGTATCATGCAGTGCATTTTTTGAAGACTTGCAACATCAGCACATGGACTTACTTAATTCTTCATATAATACAAATGATTAAGTAATGAAACATTCACACAGTGCACTTTTTGAAGACATTAGTTTTAGGGCAAGGCATCAGCACATTTGAACTTATTTAGCTTGGAACCACTTAGAAGAGGGTGGAGCTTCTAGCTTGTTTGAGTGCTGGAGAGCACCTTTCAGAAAATACTGCATCTTTCATCCCTTTGAAAGGGCTGAAAAACTCAAAATCTCCTACACTGCCTACTCTGGAAATGCTTATTGCACTGCATATCATAGCAAGATGGACATGACTCCATTATGAGTCGGATTTTGGTCCAGTGATACCTTTGACAAACAAGTTCAAGATGACTTTCATGCAGTAAGGCAGCCATCAGGCCCAATCCACAAGATCTCTGCTATGCATGTCTGTTCACAACCTATATCCAGCATCTCATGGAAAAACTTCATGCCTGGAAGCATGGTGCCTCTGAGTACAGTAACATTTCATCTTTTTATGGCCTTGTCAAATCATCTGGCTAGAGCAAAGTGCTGTATCTTGTTGTATTCCTGTACAAAATGAACATTAATGAGTATATAATTGTTTGTATAAACAAGCAATTAAGTAATGAAGATTCACATGGTGCACTTTTACCATGGTAGTTCAACAGATGGAATTAAGTTTAAATAAACATCTTAATGATCACATGACTTCAAAGATCACATGGTCTTAATTTTTGAAGACATTTTTCCCACAAATAGACTGCTGCACAGAAAAACCTCAATCTATTCTAGATCTTGGAACACTATTTGTGATGTAAAGTGGTTATCAGCATGCTACACAACACCTTTCAATGAGTAATCATACCTTGTACCAATTTTTGTATGGATAGTGAGTATAGGAGAAATAGTATAAGGTATGGAGGAGTCATCAAATATAAATAACAGGAGATGCTCTAGTGAAAGAGAATGCTCTATTCAAACAGGAACTGCACAATGGGCATCAGATTCATCAGGTGATGTGATCCTGTAAAGCTTGCAAGTTGTTCCTAACAAGAACTGTCTGGCAATGACTGCTTTGCATAGCCAATTTCCACACTGTATGTTTTTTTGGACCAGTAATTGCAATTCAATGACAGTGTAATTGGTACTAAATAAATGGTCTATCAAAGAATGAATGCTAGTATATCCACCCACAGGGAAGAGGTATGGTTGTAAATAAAATGGCTGAGTGCACAATCATTCATGCACCAACTCCAGACCAATATATATGTTGTTACCTGTAGATTCCATACAAACAATGATCAAAAATTGAAGTTTTGTTTCATTTAAGGGAAGTTCAGTTGGAATTGAACAAATCTTTCAAACAGAACACTTCTTCTTTTCACAAAGTTTGTGAGGCTTAGTTATGCTCAATGCACACTTTGTACATAGACATAATGTTGATTGATTGATCCTGATTTCAAATTGCAAAACTTAAGTTTGTAATTCAAAATGATGGGTTCAACAATATTATGAAAACCAAACTTGAAGTGATTTCAGTTGCTCCTAAGCCTAAGACATCTGCTCCCTGGAGACTCTGAGCTGTGGCCAGGGAATTACTTGCCTGAATGCTTGAAATCATCCCTCCCTTTCTACTTGTTGCTGTGCACATGAACCTATGGTGATGATGTGATGATTCACAGTATTTTGCATGCTCTTTGTTTGGTGCAGAATGTTACAGTTGTGTACAATGAAACAGGACAAAACTAATTTGCACCTTTATAGAGAGACAGTACATTGTCTAGCTGACCTTTTTAATGCAGAAACATAAAGATTAGGACCTAATTAGTCAATTCACATAAGCAGATTTCTTAGTTTTGTCCAGGTCAAAAATGATGACCCCAAAATTTTGGCTGCATGAAAACATGAGGGAAAATCCATGGAAAACAGTGCAAATGACTGCTTTTGTTGGGCTCAATCTGTTCATTGATCACTTGAGAACTTATTATGAGCATATCAAACAGAAAAAAATCTTTTGTTCCTATTATAAATGGAAATTTAGGGTCCTTTGGCTTAATAAAGTGCAAATTTGCTGCTAAATTGAACTCCAACCCAATTTCAGAACCTTCTCCTAAGGAAAGACAAAAAAGGAACATCTCAGGGCTACAAAATCAGGCCAAAGAACATACAGCTACAACCAAGATAAGTAATCAGGCCTCAAAAATACTGCCTAGTGGAGATCTGGACTTGACAACATGGTCATCATCAAGATGCCCTTCACCCAAAATTCCTGATGAGGAGAACTTTGATGAGGACTGGGACCTGGAGGTACACAATGATAGCACAAAGCTGTGCTGGAATTTGCTGGCCTAGGAATCAGACAAGGATGAAATGAGGACTTGGAAGACTTGGCAGACTTTTGCAATGATAAAGAAGTTTATTTGAAGATGGTTAACATGGCTATCATGCTTGGGGATGATTTACAAGATGCAGATTGGGTTCAAAATGTCCTGCAAGCAAGAAAGAAGTTAGGTAAGCATTCATCCTCTAAATGAACCAGAAGGACCACTCAAGTGATGCAGGGAGACCAAAAACATTCAAGAGAGGTCCAGATGTGGCCATTCAATCTGCAAGAACTGAATGTCAATATTGCAAAGAGATTGCAGGATAGAGGGATCTTAATGCCTTGCTTTGATGCAAAACAAGTGCACAACCCAAGATTCTTGCAACATCATTGGATTCTGATGGAACCTTGAAAAGAGATATGTTGGGGTAGTCTGAGGTGTTGCATCCAAGTACAATGGGAAGGGCATGGTTAAAGTGGCAAAGAATGGGGTTGAGGTAAAAGCTTCCTCAAGGAAGGTGAATATGCTTTGGCATTTGCTGTTCCAGTTCTAGGGGGTGTCTTTTCAGGTGAGCCAGTTGAGAGGTTTTGTGATCCTGTAGTTATTGATGTGAACTGGCAATGGAAATCGGCAAATCCCAGGAAGTACTGTAGGTCCTTAATGTTCTGGGGTGGAGGCTGTAAGGGCAACCTCCAGGAGTGGTGGCTAAGTCATGTGGCTAGTAGAGGGGAATCCAAAGTATATTAGAAAAGGTAACTGACAATACAAATAGTAACTAATCACCTAGCAGAGGGAAATCCAAAGAGAACAAGTCTAAGGATCCCTGTTGCTCAGTGTGATGCATCAGCAGGTAGCAGAGGCATGGGAACAATTGTGCAGACAACTGGAGCTAACCCAAATCTTAGAAAGGTGCTTCATGAGGAAATACAGCAAAGCCAGGGGTTTCCAGAAAAGGAGAATGACCCCAGAGATCTCCAGGGATCTGGAGAGCTCCCTAGAGATGTTGAATGAGCCTTGGGGAAGGGGAGTGAGTGGAGGACAGTCAGTGTAGTTTGGGTGTGGAGGTCAGAAATGGAAGTCCCCTGTAGGGTCTACTGGGGCTGGTGTTAGCTTAACCACATTGAATACCAGATGAAGCTGGTGCATTCCTGCAGGGAGCCAGAGTTGGTAAGCTAGGAGCCCTACCTGCCATTCTACCATGAAGGGTCCTAATAGATGGTGTGAGAGCTTTTTCAATGGTTGGGTGGTTGTAATATCAGCCATGTCCAGGTAAACTTGATCTCTAGGCTGGTACTTGGGTGCTGGGGTCCTTCCACAATCATAATACTGTGCCATGTTGTCTTTTGCCTTTGCCAGAGCTGCCTGGGCTTCTGCTTGTGCCATCTTCATCCAGTCCACAAACCTGTTCACAGTGTCATTCTCCAAAGGTCAGGCCTGGGGTTCAAAGCCCATGCATGGGTGGCATCTGGTGTCCAGGAAGAAAGGCAAAACCTGAGTGCCTGCATGAACATGGTGGTTGTACTGGAACTTGGCATTGGGGAGGAGTTTGTCCCAGTTGTCCTGACACCCATTGCAGAAGAGGCAGAGATATTGCTCAAGTTCCTAGTTCATGTGTTCAGTCTGACCATCAAACTGTGGATGATAGGCAGTGGAGGTGTGAAGCTTCCTATTAAGTAGTCAGTAGAGCTCCCAGGTGAAGTCTGCTACAAATTGTGGACCCCAGTCAGACACATAGGTGTTGGAAAGGCCATGGAGCTTCTAGGCATTCTTCCAGTATAGGTTAGCAGTGCCCATGGGAGAGCAAGTGATGTGGGTAGGGATGAAGTGTGCTTGCTTGCTGGATAGGTCCACCACTACCATTGATGGCATCATAACCATGGGCATCAGAGAGCTCTACAATGAAGTCCACCAAGGCAATGCTCCATTGTTCCATGGGGATGAGTAGGGGATGGAGCTGTCTGGAGGGGAGACAACATTGGAGCTTGGTCCAGAGGCAGAGATTGCATGTACTAGTGTAGGACCCAATATACCAAGACATTTGGGGCCACCAGTAATTCTGAGACAGTAGCTCCAATGTTTTCCATCAGCCAGGGTTTCCTGCAATCCAGGAGTCATGGTGCTGCTCTACAATTCTCTGGTGGAGGTCTGGGTTGTTGGGCATGTAGATGCAGTCCCAGAAGGTCAGGATTCCATTACAGAGGGCCCATTTGTCTGTTTGGATGGACTTGGCACTGGTGGTATGTCCTGATTTTAGTGCTCTGGCTGCCTGAGCAATGAGTTCCTCTGGCAGACCATCCCAGTTACCATGCTGTATGTCCTGAAGGACATTCACCTCTGCTCCCTTGAGGGCTAGGCCTTCCATGGCTTGGATTGCAAACAACTTGGGCCAGAGGAGCACAATGTTACTATTGTCATCTCCCCCAGTGCCATGGTCCACTCTCCAGGACAGCATGTCTGGATTTTCCATGCTCTGGCCTGGCTTGTGGTGCAGCAAGAAGTCAAAGTTGGCTAGGTAGAGGGACCACCAGGCCTGTCAGCAGTTGAGCTTCTTGGCCATTTGGAAGTACTTGAGGTTCTTGTAATCCATACACTTTGAACTTATATCATGCACCTTCCAGGAAGTGCTGCCACTCCTCAAAAGACCAGACAATGGCCAGCATCTCCTTGTCATAGATCTCATAATTTTGCTCCACTGCATTAAAGCTCTTGGAGTAGAAGGTGACCAGATGCCACTTCCCATCCTCTGGGAACTGTTGTAGTAAAACAGCCCCAGTGGTGAAGTTGGAGCTGTCAGCTTCCACCCATAAAGGAGAGTTGTTGTCCAGGAAGAGGAGGATGGGTCTAGAGGTGACAGCATGCTTGAGGGTGGCAATGGCCATCTGCTCTGGGGCCCCTCACTCCAGGCAGCATCCTTTGCAGTGAGGTTGAATAGAGGGCAGGCATGATAGGAGAAGTCCTGGATGAATCTCTGGTAGAAGCCCAGAAAGGCTTGTACTTCCTTCTTGTTCTTGAGCTCTGGCCACTCCACTACACCTGCTACCTTTACTGGGTCTATCTCTGCAGCTCCATGCAAGATAATCAGCCCAAGGTACTTGATCCAGGTCTGCTCAAACTTGCACTTTTCTGATTTGAGTTAGAGCTGGTGAAGGTGGAGGCATTCCAAGATAATGTGCATGACCTGGTGGTGCTCCTCCAGCATTTTGGTGTAGATTAGGATGTCATTGAGGTATATGCACACTATGCCTTTGGTGATGAGGTCCTGGAAGATGTTGTTCATCATTGTCTGGAAGGTGGCCAGACTGTTGGTGAGTCCAAAGAACATGACAAGAGGTTCAAACAATTCCTGGTTGGTCTGGAAGATGGCCTTCCATTTGTCTCCCTCCTGGATACATATATTGTTGTAGCCCCACTGGATGTCTAGTTTAGTGAAGTACTATGCACCCCAGAGTGTCAGGGGACTGTTCATACCAGACCCTCTGGTTTGTTTCCTTTGCTCCAAGCCTGCCTTTCATCATCATCCTCTCATCTTCTGGTGACACATGCCTTTGACCAAGGACTATCTTTTAGTCATATTTTCATGTAGAGACATGCCATGAGTCTGGAGATCAAGGCCATTTACAATGGATTTCCATTTTCAGCACAATCTCCAGAGTTATGGCAATTTTCAGAGTTTGCACCTTGGGGTTAGGGTTAGAAGTTTTCCTGAAGCATCACACCTGGCCAGGGAGCTCCTTAGACTTGTTCTCTTTGGATCTCCCTCT